>JAGFNQ010001577.1:948707-1024453 GCA_024364735.1 Boesenbergia rotunda
TTGAGTCTGAGTCAGACTCGGGTGTAGGTTGAGGCTTTTTCTTGGCCACCTTTCCTTGGGTTTTTCCTGTAAGAAAAGCAATACCTTTCTCGGCTAAGGTGCAGTTAGTCTGCTCATGTAATTCTAGTTCAGAAAATAATTCGTCTAATTTAATTTTGAAAAGGTCCCTAGAAACTTTGTACGCATCTACCATAGATGCCCACAAAGTATTTCTCGGGAAGGCGTTAAGGGTATACCTGATAAGGTCACGATTTTCTACCTTGTGACCAATTGTGTGTAGGCCGTTCATCAACTCCTGGGTCTTGGCGTGGAGCTGGGCTACTGACTCGCCTTCGTTCATTTTGATGGTGTACAACTTGTTCAGTAGTAGGTCCCTTTTGCTGATTCTGGTGTCGGAGGTACCTTCGTGTAATTCAATCAACTTACCCCAGAGTTCCTTCGCACTGTTGAAGGGTCCCACCCAGTTCAATTCTTCTTTGGTTAGTCCGCATTGGAGTGTCTGGGTCGCCTTTGCATCAGCCCTGATCTTCTTCTTCAGGGAGGCGCCCTATTCTGTGTAATGCTGTGCCACTCCTTCAGCATTCTTGGGGATTTCCAGACCAGATTGGATTATCATCCACATATCCACCTGAGTTTTCAGGTGGACTTCCATCCGGCTCTTCCAGTAGGAGAAGTCTTCTCCACTGAAGAGTGGTGGTCTGGCTGTACTGAAACCCTCTTGCATGGCTATTTAGAATTTCTGAAATGAAAAAAAAACAGAGAAATTCTGTCCCAAGACTTGGTCTTGGATTAGTAGTGTGAGAGTAAGATAATAAAAAAAAAACGATCGAGTGGTGTTGCACCAACCTCGATTAACGAGAAAAATTCGAAAGAAAAAGAAATTAAAAATTTCATAAAATTCGAAAAAAAATTCTCAAATTGGTGGTTGTACCAAATTTGAGCCACCCGCTCTGATACCACTTGTTGAATCGAGAAAACGATAAAGGGGGGGTGAATATCGTTAAAACTTTTCGGATAAATTAAAGAGCAAGTACGCAGCGAAAATAATTTAATACACACAAGAACACAAGGATTTTTACTTGGTTCGGAGTCGCGGTCGGCTCCTACTCCAAGGCCCACGATCCTTAACCATTTACTTTGGGCAATATTATAATTGCGCAAAACAGGTTTACAAGTTGAGTACAGAAATATTGCAGGAAATGAAACTAGTTACACTTTTCGTTACCGACGCCCGATGTGGATCGTATTTCGGAGCAGAGGGACGTCGTCGGCACTGGAATCTCGAAGTCGGAGTTTGCCGGGGCGTAGCGCTTGAACGAAAAGCTTTGGAGCGTTAGAAAACTGTGTTGTTGAAGCCTTGGGTCGAGCCCCTTTTATAGTACTCTATCGGGCGCCTGATGGGTTGGGGGCGCCTGACACGTGCCCTTCGATCCGTGAATCCTTATCCGCGGGCTCGGTCAATGCTTATCATCCCCACTTGGGCGCTTGAGCTGATGGGGGCGCCCGTGTCCTCACGGGCGCCTGATCCGGCTTGGTTCAGTGGCTTTGCGGCTATGTCTTTGGTTTTGCCTTCACTCTTGGGCGCCCGTATTCTTACGGGCGCCTGACTCCATTCGGGTGCCTAGGCCCAGTGAAGAACCTTCACTTGCAGCGATCAGTCATTCGACCCTGCAATTAAGGTTAGTCCCAAAAACATAATAAGTAATAATTACAGCCGTAGCTGTCTTGGTTCTGACTTCGGGTCTCCCAAATGGAACCCTAGGTCGAGCCGACGCCTATTGTTCCCTCGACGGGGAACGCGTCCTCACCTACTCCTCTCAGGAGAGTTTACCTTTTGCCAACTGGCTCCTCCGGTTGGACTTTTGCCCAATCCACCTAACCAGGTCTTCATGCCCAACTTCCGGTCAGGTCTTCGGTGCCCAGCCCCTTGCCAGGACTTCGTGCCCAGTCCTCGACCAGGACTTCTTTGCCCGACTTCCGGTCAGGTCTTCTTGCCCAGTCCTTGACCAGGACTTCTTTGCCCAGCCCTTTGCCAGGACTTCTTGCCTAGTGTACCTAGGACTTCTTCCTGCACACTCGGTGAACAAAATTAGAACACAATAACATCTTAACTTCTGAACCCTTTGCCATTATCAAAACCCAGATTTGACTTAGGTGCTGCCTGCACCAACAGAGAAAACTCAAAGTATTAAGCCAAATGCTAATCCAAAATTTCAACTCAAACAAAAGCTTACCTCATCAAAACCTACAACCACAATTTCTACAACTAACCTTGCGGCATAGATCCACCCACCAACCAGTTTTGGACCAATCCAAACCCCCAACACTTGAAGCACTGATAGCACAACATCACAATCTCCCCAAAACAACATTAACAGTAGGTAGCAGGAAGACATTAAAATAGAAATACAGAGAATTTTTCATCACCCATAACTAAAGAAGGATCCAACTCACCTTAAGAAGCTCACAACAGGTCCCCAATTATGTAGAATTCCAACTCAAATACCAATCTCAAGCCAATCACTACTCCTTGTTCATTTCAAATTCTGAAACATAGAATCGAGTTCAAATCGCCACTATATGAATTCAATAGATCTAACAATCCAATCATATTCATCCCAGATCAATACTGTAGCAGCCCAAATCCTACCTGATTAAGATCCTTCACGTGCTCCCCTTCCCTCGTCCAAACAGAATGACAGCTACGAAGCAGAAATCCCCATCTCTTCGGTTTGTCCTCCACCACCAATACGACATAGAACAACGTCAGTTGGAATTCTTAGATCGATAAGACTCCGATCAGTTGTGCTCCGGCGATCCTCGACCCGTAGCCCTGCAAAGGAGGCTCGACATAGGAGAGGGGGCACCGCTTTGAAAAAAAAGGCAAGGAATGAGAGGAAGGGAATAGCTCACAATCGGTGCCAAAAACCAGATGGGAAGAGCCCTGCGTTGGCTGAGTTCGGCAAAGAGGAGCTCGCGATCGATTGCAGGTGGCTGTTGCAAGGAGAGGAAGAAAGGAAAAGGTGCGACCACTAAAATGGAAATGCATTTTGCAATTAGCCCCTCTGCTATTTCATTTCTTTCAACTAAGCCCCTAATTTCGGTGCTTTAGCCCTTTAAACCTTCCAACTTAGGTTATTCCTGATTAAGCCCTTAGGTCTAAAAATTTAAACCCTTTAGTCCTTCTACCTTTAACTAATTTGATCCAAATCCTCATATTAGGGTTCTTATTCAATTCCTCTCAAACTAAATTTTAGTTTTTTTTACCAATAAGACCCCCTTCAAAATGCGTTCATAAACCCGAACACTCTAGAACTCCTCCATAGTCATTTGAAAATTTTTCTATCTTAGGTTTTTAATCGCCGTATTTTACAATTGGGCTTGAGTTTAGGTTCCACCTTGAATTGTCTCAGTCAAGGAACTCGAGTTAGCCTCCTCCTTAAGGGCTTAGATCTCCTTTTGGAGGAACTTGACCTAATCATTGAATTTAGCCAACTTGCGAGATGGGAAGGAGATAAGATCAAAAGTTCATTTTTAGAGTGAACACTTATAGTGAGTTTCCCCTTTTCAGAGATGGATATTTATCCATGGCTTCTTCCTGGCTCGACTTTTGACTCGGTCTCAGACTCGGAGTTGGATTCATTCTCGGCAACATGTGCTTGTACCGGTAGTGCCAGAAAGCCCGGTTGAATTTGTTCTTCTTCATCTGACTCTTCCGATGACTCAGACCATGTTGCTTTCAGGGTCTTTCTTTTCCTTTGTTTCTTGGTTTCTTTTGTGTTTGGGAACTTTGATTGGATCATCCTCTTTTTCTTTAGTATTTTTCAAACCAGGTTGACTTCTTTGGAGATGATCTCTTTGCCATCTTCTGAATCTGATACGTCTTCAAATTCAGATTCAGGTTAATACTTAGGCTTCGACTTCTTGTTAATTTGTAAGTCTTCTTGTATGTAGAGCAAGATCTTTCTCGGTCGAAGAAGTATTTATGGGATCATTGTGATCGATAGAGGGGGGATATCGATTATGTATTCTTGGAAATGAATCGAGAGTAAGCACAGCAGAAATAATGAAACTCGCAAGTTAAAACATAGCTAACACAGTTAGTTGTTACTTGGTTCGGAGTTTGTGATGGTTCCTACTCCAAGGCTCACGGTCGTTGACCGTTTTCGTTGGATAATACTATAATTCTTAAAATGAGGTACAAGTTTAATGAATTAAGTATAGAAATGAAATGGAAATTATACCAATGACACTTTAAAAGAAGAAATGATCTTTTTGTTGTAGAAGCGGTGTGTCATTGATCTTCGAACTTCTTTGGTGCAGAGAACATGAGCACAAAAGCTTTATCATAGAGTTTTTAAGTGCTTGAATTAATGTCTGGAAGCAAGGGGGTGAAACCCCTTTTATACTTGTACTCGGGCGCCGAGAGGCTATAAGGGTTCCCTCCACGTCGATGAATCGACCGCGTCATTATCCGCCGACTCGACCAAACTATATCCCTTCTTGGGTGCCTAGGAGCACTGGGGTGCCTGGGAGCTGACGTGACACCTCCAATTAGTGACTGCCAACTCAGCTTTCTCCAATGCTAAGAAACACCTCTAGAGCGCCTGAGTCCTCTCAGGCGCCTGGCTTCTCGGGCGCCTGAGACTTCTCGGGCGCCTGAGACCTCTCAATTGCTTGGTTCACGGGCGCCTAAGTCCTTTCTGTTGGTGCAAGATGCATCAGTGATGTCCTCCTCTAGTGTTTCAATGTTTAACAATATGCTTAAGTTAGTGATATATTAGACAAGGTAAGGGTTAGTCAAGAAATCTGTATCAAGGTAAACAAAGTCCTAGTTAACCTAGGCAATAAGTCCTGTTTCGAGGAATTGGGCAATAAGTCTTGATCATGGATTGGGCACTACGTCCTGGCCGTGGGCTGGGCACCTAAGACCTAACCGAGGGTTGGGCACGAAGTCCTGGTTCATGGAATTGGGCAATAAGTCCTGGCCGAGGGCTGGGCACCTAAGACCTGACCGAGGGTTGGGCACGAAGTCCTGGTTTATCGAATTGGGCAATAAGTCCTGGCCAAGGGCTGGGCACCGAAGTCCTAGTTCGTGGAATTGAGCAATAAGTCCTAGTTGTGGACTGGGCACCAAAGTCCTGATCCAGAAGATCGGGCAAAAGTCCAACCGGAGGAGCCGGTTGGCAAACTTCTCCTGAGAGGAGTAGGCGAAGGCGCGTTCCCCGGGAAGGGAACTCGGTTCGACCTAGGGTTTCGCGAGAAATCCAAAGTCAGACCAATCGTTAAGGCTAAGAGTATATATTTGTTTATCTTGTGTTTGTGTATTTTACAGGTACCTAGAATTGGAGGCAAGGCAGGCAAGCAAACACAAAAGAAGCTGGAACACATCTTCCAGGGCACCCCTATTAAACCAGGGCGCCCCCATGAATCCAAGCGCCCTGGATACCAGGCTCCTGGATGATCCAGGCGCCCAGTATGGTCTTGGGTGCCCTGGACAGAGGCTCTTATCAGCATCATGAAGTTCGCAATAATGGATGAAATTTTGACCGTATAGAGGCGCCCTACAGCCTTACAGGCGCCCGAGATGAAGCTGTAAAAGGGGGTTCGACCTCTCAACTCAAAACATCAACTGCTACAACATTCTAAGCATTCTGAGCGAAGAAAAAGTGCTAGCGACAAAGCTCTGCGATGAAGGAGGCTCCAGGAGGAAGTGCGCGGCACTTCGGAGTTCCAGATCGGCCGGGATCGTCAACTTTCCTGTTTGGTTTGCATTTATTTTTATACACTTAATTTCACTATCTTTTGGTTGTAACTCTGAACTGTAAGACGAGTTTCTCAGCCTCCAGAAAGTCCAAAAAGGAGACCATTAGTGGACGGGCGCTACCCGTAATTAGGCCTTGGACGTACTGACCCTAGGGGGTTGGGAACCAAGTAAAACCCGCGTGTCTTGTGTGTTTTTCGTTCTTTATTTTTTCGCTGTGCTACTAACTCTTTGTCTAGAATGAACGTATGAAAGACAAATTTTACGAAGAATTTTTACGAGTCGATATTCACCCCCCTCTATCGACAGCACCAGTCCTACAAGTGGTATCAGAGCCTGGTAGCTCTTCACCGGACTAACAGCCGACAGAGCAAAGACGCCAAGAATTGAGGGGAGCAAGGGTGAATCAGCTATTATTTAAAATTATGTCAAATTTCAAATTATATGTTTTAAGTGCAGGGAGAGAGGGCACTATAAAAACCAGTGTCCTACTCATAAGACTTGATCGTCATCACCGGCGGCAAAGGAGGTACTGTGCTAGAAGTCCGGAGGGACAAGAGCCACATCATATGCTTCAGATGTCAAAGGCTCGGACACTACAAGAACCAGTGTCCGACCAAGGTACGGAAAATTAATTATTGCAATAATTTTAAAATTTCTGAAATTCCTGCATAGTTTTTTAAGCATGCTGATAAGTTAGATAATTTTTATGATAAAATAGACTTTTTGTATAATCAACTTAATATATTGCATAACCAATTACCAAATATAGACAATAGTAAAATATCAGACATTAATTCTTTAATCTTTAATATCAATGCAATAATTTTTAGAATTAATTCCAATATTTTATCTGATAATGTTAAGGATAATAATACTTTAATTGATATTTCTCATTATATTGTTGATAATGATGAAATTAAAATTAATTATCCTTTAATTTCTAATATTTCTGATAATGTTAAGAATGACAATATTTTTGAGGATAATGATGAAACTGTTATTAATTCTGATATTTCTGAAATTAATTCTAAGGATATTAAAGATAAAATTACAGATAATAATGAAGATTTAATTATTAATTTTTTGAATAATCTTGAAGTTAATTATGAAACATTAATTAGTAGTCCTGAAAATTACTCCACCTATTATGAGGATAATGATGAAAGTTTAAATTCTGAATTCGACCCTAATGAAGATGAATACAATAATGAAAATGAATTTCTTTGAATCAAAGCTACATTTAACATGGTCTACAAAAATTCAAACAAAGCAGAAGTGTTAGATAAACTTAAAAAATTAAATGAAAAAGAAATAGTAGGTGATTCGGAACTCTTTGAATTAATGGAAATGATGCAATTAGACCCACAACTATTATTTAACCCAAAAATTTTGAAATCTAATTGATAACTTAAATCAAAATAAATCTTAACAACCTTAATTAATTCTTAATTAATTTTACCTCTAATTAATCCTTAATTATTTTAATTCTAATTAATTCTTAATTAATTTTAACTCTAATTAATCCTTAATTATTTTAACTCTAATTTTTTAAACTCTAATTAATTCTTAACAATTTTATCCTTAAATTAATTCTTAACAATTTTACCCTTAATTAATTCTTAAATTCTAAATAATAATCAATTCCAACATTAATTAATTCTTAAATAATTTCAACATTTAATTAATTCATAATACTTTCAACCTTAATTAATTTTTACCTTAATTAAGTTTTAATAATTTTTACCTTAATTAATTCTTAAACTTTAACTTCAACCTTAACGTAAATTAATCTGTAACAACTTAAACTTTAATTAACTCTTATTTCTAATTAACTTAAATTCTTAAATTATTTAATGATTCAATTCTTAATTCAAATTCAATCCATAAACTAAAATTCCAATTAAATACCCTTAATTATGAAATTAAATAAAATCCTACCCAACCGAAACCTCCAACTAAATAACAACAAATATGTCAAAGTGAGTTGACATATTCGCGGGGTCACACGATATGTATCAAATCCGAAATTTGATACATTATTAGAAACTTAATTAAAAATGCTTTGACTTGATTGAATCATGCATAAATGCCATGTTCATGCATTTGCCTATTTTTCTTAAATATTTATCATGTCATTCATGTTTAATTTTATGCATGATTTAGAACGGTTAGATAGGAAAAAGACTAGTTGATACTTGCCTAACCTAGTACTAGGGTGGGGCGAGATGATAGTACGTTAGGGAAGCTTGGCCTAGCTAAGTGGAACTAATCGAAGCTACCTCACCACATCCTAGACTAGTTAGACCAGAGTTTTTCAAAGAGTAAAATAAAGGTATTATTTCTTTAAAAGGCTTTGTCTAAGGAAAGGGTTGATGATCCAATAAGGCTACGACCAAAGAAGGTCTCTGTGCCTCGCCAAAACCTGGAAGCCGATTATTGAAATCTACTTTTAAATTACAAATTGATTAAACTTGAATCTAACTCAAGGTCAACCAGTCTATAAATAAATTCAGAAAAATTATTCAAGCATCTCACAATACACCCATATGGCAACCATGCTTCCTTGTATTGAGACATCTAGAATGGGTGAGATGTTAAGGACTAATTAATTGATAAATGTTTTTCAAAATGTTTTCAAAATCTTTAGGATATTTTTCTAAAAATATATTTTTCTATAAAAATATTTTTTTCAAAATAATGTTTCAACATAATAATATTTTTATGAATTTCATGCTTGCTGGTTGTTTATCTATAAATACGTTTTCAAAAATTTATATATCTTTTCAAAATTTGTTTGACCTATGCACATAGACACAGACCTTTTAGGTCAACACTAAAGTCCCTTAAGACACTTAGGTAGAGTCGACAGACGGTGTCAGGGGGAGTGTTTTTAAATTATTTTTCAAAATTTATTTGTTTCAGAAATTATTCTTTTCGAAAATTCAGATCTTTCAAATACGTTGTGCTTTAAAAATATCCTCATTTCAAGATACACTTGAAAAATATTTTTTTTTGCCTTATCATTCAAAATATGTTTCCTTCAAAAATTATTATGTCCTTCAAAAGATTTTTCCAAAAATACTTCTTCAAATACTATCATTTCAAAATGTCTTTCAGAAATTGTTTTAATTACTCTTTTGATTCTTGATAAACCCTGAAGATATATAGGAAGTCTTCTTTATATTCTACAAGGACTCCTAGGATGTGTCAGATTTAGGGAGAGTCTAAGTCAAAAGAAATTGATTCTATTTTCTGACAATTATTTTCAAAATTATTAGATAATTTTTTGGTTTGAATCAAACCCTAAGACTCAGAGGAAGATCACTTGTAGTCAACAAGCTTCCTAGGACTGTGTCAAGTTTAGGGGGAGGTCAAATTAAAAGAACTACTAAAAGTTTCAAAAAGTATTATGTTTTCATACACTAGAGTTTCAAAATCATTTTGGAAACATAATATTATCTTTTTAAAACTCATCTTCAAAATCCTTTTGACTTTAAGTACTTTTGAAATAATTTTTACTTGAGTTTGGAAAATCTCCAGGACACTTAGGAAAATTTCCTTGTAGCTAGCAAGGTTTCCAAGGATTATGTCAGACTGGAAAAGAAACCAAATCAAGAAAATTACTATGCTGTCAAAACAAAAATTTTCCAAAATTGAAAATCCCAAAGACACATAGGAATTCTCTTGTGATCAACAAGATTTCTAGGATTGTGTCAAACTTAGGGAAATTCATATTCTTCTAAATTTGTTGGTGCAATTTATGTACTTAGTTTTTTTATAATACTTTACAAAACAAGTACTTAAAGATTTTCTCAAAAAAGAGGAAAGAGTTTTGAAATTTTTTCAAAAATTATATATGCTTTCGAAGAATTATCCTAAGTACTTTCAAAAGGAGAAGAAAAATGTTTAAGAAATTTTCATTGTTGGCGCAAGTTTTTTTGTCATTTTTTTTGATGTGTGACAAAGGGGGAGAGAGAAGCTTAAGTTAGAATTTTTTTTCGTTTTCTCCCAAGGATCAAAACTTAACCCTTAAATCCAATCTAACTTAAGATATTGTCAAACATCAGAAATGGGGAGATTGTTGGTGTAAGATGCATCATTGATGTCCTCCTCTAGTGTTTCAATGTTTAACAATATGCTTAAGTTAGTGATATATTAGACAAGGAAACCCGTATCAAGGTAAACAAAGTCCTAATTAACCTAGGCAATAAGTCCTGGTTCGAGGAATTGGGCAATAAGTCTTGATCGTGGATTGGGCACTACGTCCTGGCCATGGGCTAGGCACCTAAGACCTAACTGAGGATTGGGCACGAAGTCCTGGTTCATGGAATTGGGCAATAAGTCCTGGCCGAGGGTTGGACACCTAAGACCTGACTGAGGGTTGGGCACGAAGTCCTGGTTCGTGGAATTGGGCAATAAGTCTTGGCCAAGGGTTGGGCAACGAAGTCCTGGTTCGTGGAATTGGGCAATAAGTCCTGGTTGTGGACTGGGCACCAAAGTCCTGATCTAGAAGATTGAGCAAAAGTCCAACTGGAGGAGCCGATTGGCAAACTTCTCCTGAGAGGAGTAGGCAAAGGCGCGTTCCCCGGGAAGGGAACTCAGTTTGACCTAGGGTTTTGCAAGAAATCCAAAGTCAGAACCAATCGTTAAAGCTAAGAGTATATATTTGTTTGTCTTATGTTTTTGTATTTTGCAGGTACCTAGAATTGGAGGCAAGGCAGACAACAAACACAAAAGAAGCTGGAACACATCTTCCAGGGCGCCCCCATTAAACCAGGGCGCCCCCATGAATCTAGGCGCCCTGGATACCAGGCGCCCGGATCATCCAGGCGCCCGGATCATCCAGGCACCCCTAGTATGGTCTTGGGCGCCCTGGACAGAGGCTCTTATCAACATTGTGAAGTTTGCGATAATGGATGAAATTTTGATCGTATAGAGGTGCCCTACAACCTTATAGGCGCCCGAGATGAAGCTATAAAAGGGCGTTCGACCCCTCAACTCAGAACATCAATGCTATAACATTCTAACCATTCTAAGCGAAGAAAACATGCTAGAGACGAAGCTCTGTGACCAAGGAGGCTCCAGGAGGAAGTGCGCGGCACTTCGGAGTTCCAGATCGGCCAGGATCGTCGACTTTCCTGTTTGGTTTGCATTTATTTTTATGCACTTAATTTCACTATCTTTTGGTTGTAACTCTAAACTGTAAGATGGGTTTCTCCGCCTCCAAAAAGATCGAAAAGGAGACCATTAGTGGACGGGCACTACCCGTAATTAGGCCTTGGACGTACTGACCCTAGGGGGTTGGGAACCAAGTAAAACCCACGTGTCTTGTGTGTTTTTCGTTCTTTATTTTTCCGCTGTGCTACTAACTCTTTGTCTAGAACGAACGTACGAAAGACGAATTTTACAAAGAATTTTTACGAGTCGATATTCACCCCCTGTATCGACGACACCGATCCTACACTCTCAAGTGCCCCTGATCGTAGCCAGCTGGTTCTTTTAGCCTACAATCAAGGTTAGTTCAGGAACATAATAATATATATAATAAATGCATGATTGATAACTAAAGTTGTCTGGTTCTGACTTTGGATTTCAAATGAAATCCTAGGTCGAACTGACGCCTACTGTTCCCTCATACGGGCAATGCGTCCTTACCTACTCCACTCTGGAGAAGTTACCTTTTGCAAACCGGCTCCTCCGGTTGGACTTTTGTTCGGCCTTCAAAACTCCCAGATCTCGAGATGTCTATACCTCAACCCGTCCCTACTTCTATCCGTAGTCTTCGCTCGGCTATGTCTTCTGCCCGATCCTCCGGATCAGGTCTTTGTGCCCACTCCTCGACCAAGGTTTCGTGCCCAATTCCTCGAACTAGGTCTTTGTGCCCAACCCTCAGTCAGGTCTTCGGTGCCTAGCTCTCGACTAGGACTTCGTGCCCAGTCCTCGACTAGGACTTCATGCTCAACCTTGCAGGTCAGGGCTTCGTGCCTATGTAAACTAGGACATTCCTGCACACTTAGTAAATCTATTAGATCACAACATAAACTTAACTTTGAACCCTTTGCCATTATCAAAACCAGGTTAGATCTTGTGCTTCTGGCACCAACAATCTCCCCCTTTTTGATTTATGACAATCCAGTTCAAAAGTAAAGTTAAAAAATATATATAAGCAAGAAATAAGACATAGTTAAGGAAATAGATTAAAGTAATTTTCTTAAGGCTTTGAGAAATTTATGTGGGGACTGGTGCCGTCGATAGAGGGGGGGGGGTGAATATCGACTCGTAAAAATTTTGTCCAGAAACTTATCTTTCGATTCTTGTTCGTTCTAATCAGAGGGTTAGTAGTAGCGGAAATAATAAAGAATGAAAATAGAACAACCTAGTGTGCACACGGATTTTTACTTGGTTCCCAACCCCCCAGGATCAGTACATCTAAGGCCTAAGCACGGGAAACACCCGTCCACTAATGGTCTCATTTTGAGACTTTCCGGAGGCGGAGAAACCCGTCTTACAGTGCACTTTTTACAATAAAAAAGATAAGGAAATTACTTACATAAAATAAATCAAACCAAACGAAATGTCGACGATCCCGACCAATTTGGAACTCCGAAGTGCCGCGCACTTCCTCCTGGAGTCTCCTTGGTCACAGAACTTCATTTTTAGCAATTTTTCTTCGCACAGAACACTTAGAATGTCGTTGTGATTGGTGTTCTGAGTTGAGGGGTCGAACCCCTTTATATAGCTTGTTATTTGGCGCCTGAGTTGCTATGGGGCGCCTCACAAGCCTTGGTCAAACCTCATCCTCGCGCTGAACTCGTAGCAGCTAATAAGGTCCAGTCTAGGGTGCCTGGATCATCCAGGCGCCTGACATCCAGGGTGCCTGGCTCATTGGGGGCACCCTGGTTCAATGGGGGCACCCAGGAAGTGTGTTTCAGCCTCTTTTGTGTTTGTTTGTTTGCCTTGCCTCCAATTCTAAGTACCTGTAAAATACACAAACACAAGACAAACAAATATATATCCTTAGCCTTAAAGAATTGGTTCTGACTTCGGATTTCCCGCGAAACCCTAGGTCGAACCGATGCTATGTTCCCTTCCCGGGGAACACGCCTTTCGACTACTCCTCTCAGGAGAAGTTTTGCCAACCGATCCATCCGGTTGGACTTTTGCCCAGCTTCACTCATCAGGACTTTTGCTCAATCTTACGACCAGGACTTCGTGCCCAGTCCACGACCAGGACTTATTGCCTAACCCTATGTCAGGACTTCGGTGCCCAGCCCTCGGCTAGGACTTATTGCCCAATTCCTCGAATCAGGACTTTGTGGCCAACCCTCGGTCAGGTCTTCGGTGTTGGTGCAGGTAGAACCTAAGTCAAACCTGGGTTTTGATAATGGCAAAGGGTTCAAGAGTTAAGATGTTATCTAATGTGTTTACTAAGTGTGCAGGAAAGAAGCCCTAGGCACACTAGGCAAGAAGACCTGACAAAGGGCTGGGCAAAGAATACCTGGTCAAGGGGCTGGGAACTGAAGACCTACTCGGAAGGTGGGCACTAAGTCCTGGTCGAGGACTGGGCACGAAGTCCTAGCAAGGGGCTGGGCACCGAAGACCTGCTCGGAAGGTGGGCACGAAGTCCTGGTCGAGAACTGGGCACGAAGACCTGGTCAGGTTGATTGGGCAAAAGTCCTACCGGAGGAGCCGGTTGGCAAAAGGTAAACTCTCCTGAGAGGAGTAGGTGAGGACGCGTTCCTCGTCGAGGGAACAGTAGGCGTCGGTTCGACCTAGGGTTCCATTTGGGAGACCCAAAGTCAGAACCAAGACAGCTACGACTGTAAAAATGGACTAATATTCTTGCCTTGTTTGTTGTGGAACTAACCTTGGATGCAGGTGATGGTGCAGGCAACACCTAAGTCGAACTTGGGTTTTGATAATGGCAAAGGGTTCAAGAGTTAAGATGTTATTTTGGTCTAATGTACTCATTGAGTGTGTAGAAAAAAGTCCTGGCGAAGGGCTGCTAGGCACCTAGCGAAGGAATGCTAGGCATCGAAACCCTAAGACCTGGCGTAGGGCTGCTAGGCACCCTGGCGAAGGGCTTCTAGGGGTCTAAGACCTGGCGAAGGTCTGCTAGGCACCTGGCGAAGGGCTGCTGGGAATCTAAGACCTGGCGAAGGGCTGCTAGGCACCTGGCGAAGGACTGCTTGGTACCGAAGACCTGGCGAAGGGCTGCTAGGCACCTGGCGAAGGACTGCTTGGTATCGAAGACCTGGCGAAGGGCTGCTAGGCACCTGGCGAAGGGCTGCTGGGCAAAAGTCCAACCGGAGGAGCCGGTTGGCAAAAGGTAAATTCTCTTGAGAGGAGTAGGTGAGGACGCGTTCCCCATCGAGGGAACAGTAGGTGTCGGTTCAACCTAGGGTTCCATTTGGGAGACCCGAAGTCAGAACCAAGACAGCTACGACTGTAGAAATCAACTAATATTCTTGCCTTGTTGTTTTGGAACTAACCTTGAATGCATGGACCAAGGGAATGTGTTTCTGCAGCTCAGAACGCGCCAAAGGAGAGGGGCAGGCAGTTGGGCCAGGCGCCCGGGAGGTCCCGGGCGCCCAAGGTCAAAGACAAAACAAGGAAGCAAGAATTGCTTCGGAACAGCCTTGGGCAGGGCGCCCCGGAGGCCCCGGGCGCCCAAGGTCAAAGCAATCGAAGCAAAATCAGTATGAAGCCAGCGGATCAAGTCAAGCAGGGCGCCCCCAACGTCCCAGGCGCCCCCGTCAGCTCCAGAACCGATTCGTAGGGGATAAGCGCTGACCAAGCTTCGGATAGTGGTTCTCGGATCCAAAGGCATGTTTCAGGCGCCCCCGACATCCTAGGTGATGGATCGTTTGAGGCGTACAGAGGGGGGGGGGTGAATGACATGCTTTCGATTTTGATCTTTGGTATCCACCCAGATGGGTGATTAATCCAAGGATCCACGCCGCGAGCACCACTTTTACTATGAAATCCTCCTTCAGGTGGAGAAACCTTTACAGTCGAGATCTTCCTCTTTACAAAATGTAGAAATATGAGAGAGGAAGTAAGAAACCCTCTTCAGACGAGCAGCACTTTGACACTGTACGGAATCGTACCGTTCACGTGCAAAAAGGTGCTCCTTTTATAGGTGAACAGAACAAACTCGCAGTCTATCCAGCCCTGCACCAGTCGACTGCCCCAAGGGCAGTCGACTGGTCTAGCATTAATTGCTAGCCAACGACTAATTTTTGGGGTATACCAGTCGACTGCCCCAAGGACAGTCGACTGGTCCGAGGCCGAAAACTCTCTGTGAGTTTTGGCAGTCGACTGGTCCTGGGCCAGTCGACTGCCCTGCCTCTCAGCCTAGTTTCAGCCACTCCCAACCTTCTCCTTCACGTGTGCCTTTAGGTTTACTCCCTTGGCTTACCTCTTGAAGTCCTCTTCCTCTGGCTATTGTCCCTCGGATGCGCACGCAAGCCTTCCCTTGGCTTGCCTCCATGCCACTCTTCACGTGTGCCCTTGAAGTCCACTTCCCGGCTTGCCCTTGGAGCTCTCCTCCCTCGGCTCTCGTCCCTCGGATATGTCCACCATGTGTGATTCTCCAAGTCCTACAAACTCAATCACACACATCAAATACAACATAACACTCTAACCTTAAACATATTCACCCACACACATCAAAACCATGATCTTCCAATCATTTAAGGGCCGATTGCCTCAACAATCTCCCCCTTTTTGATGCATGCCAATATGTTTAAGTTTAGAGATAAATAACAGCCAACAACAGCAATAACAAGAGATAGTAATTGAAAAAGCATAAGACATAGTAACCCTAGGAGGTAACCTCCCCCTTAATTCATGTCTTCTTCCTATTTTCAATTCTACTCATAATCCAAGTTATGTTTACACTTAATACTAAACATCATAAAAAATGTAAGATATATTAAAACCTAAGAGGTAACCTCCCCCTTAATCCATGTCTTCTCCATTTTTAATGATCCAAGTTCTAAGTGAGAAAGAAAACCTTAAACCATCCATTCCAAGTTAAAATTCTAACTTAAACCACCCATTCTCCCCCTTTGACACCATCAAAACTATTGCCCAAGCAACCCAACCCTATGACATCAAATGAAAGAAAGTTGGATTTCTGAAAGAAAATTCAGAACCTAAAACAAAGCGTGCCAGTCGACTGATATACTATCAGTCTGAATTTTCAGCTTTTCTGTCGAATTTCAGAAACTCCTAGAAAATTCCAAAAAATTCCAAAAATTATAAAATTTTGCATACATGTTTGAAATGCTATACTCTATCAAGGAAAAATATTAGTCCATATAAAATTTCAAACATGCATGACTTTTGATACAAATCCAAAATCTTTGAAAATCACTACATTTTGTACCAAACTTACAATCCAATTTTGCAATTATATAGCTTTCAAAAGCATGACAAATTATATAAAGCATAAAATGATTTTCAAAAGTTTAAAATGTCCAATTATGATCTTTGGGCAAAGTGTCCATTGATTAAACACTTGTCTTCTCCATAGTTGGTCTAATTTTCATATTTTGATACTTCTAATGGTTCAACAATATGCCACAAGCACAAGTGAGCCAAATGTATCACCCTAATGGATCAAGCACCCTTTTTCAAGTTTAAAATCTCAAAGTTCATCCTACACTTCCACAAAACACATTCCAAGGCCTCTTCTTAAGGATGTAAACTCCGATTCGGAAAGAGGCTTGGTAAAGATGTCGGCTAGGTTCGACTTTGATTCAACATAGTGTAGTTCTATGTCTCCCCTTGCCACATAGTCTCTAATGAAGTGATGTTTCACTTCAATGTGTTTTGTCCTAGAGTGGTGAACTGGATTTTTGGTTAAGTTGATTGTACTTATATTATCACACAAGACTTTGACCTTGATATAATGTAACTCATAATCCTCTAAGGTGTGCATGATCCAAAGGAGTTGGGAAACACACCCACCCATTGCCACATATTCCACCTCCATTGTTGATAGGGAAACGCATGGTTGTTTCCTACTACTCCAACTAACTAAGGAAGACCCAAGGAATTGACACCCTCCACTAGTACTCTTGCTATCTAGCTTACAACCGGCATAGTCCGAGTCGGTGTATCCAATTAGATCAACACTAGGGGTTCTAGGATACCAAAGTCCGACATTGAGGGTACCTTTGACATACCTTAAGATCCTCTTGACTACAACCAAATGGGACTCTTTGGCACAAGATTGGTACCTTGCACACATACCTACCGCAAAAAGTATGTCGGGTCTACTAGCGGTTAGGTATAGGAGGCTACCAATCATGCTCCTATATTGTTTAGAGTCTACCATTTTCCCTTCAAGGTCACTATCCATTTTCACATTGGTTCTTATGGGTGTAGATGCTACCTTAGCATTTTCTAAACCAAATTTCTTTAACATTTCCTTAGCATATTTGGTTTGAAAGACATGTGTACCTTCATTAGTTTGCTTAACTTGAAGGCCTAAAAAGAAGGTTAACTCTCCTACAAGACTCATCTCAAATTCATCTTCCATACACTTGATGAATTCTTGTAAGAAGTCATTATTTGTTGACCCAAAAATGATATCGTCTACATAGACTTGGGCAACAAATATGTCCTTGTCCTTAGATTTTAGGAACAAAGTAGGGTCAATTGTTCCTCTCCTAAACCCCTTAGACACTAGAAATGAAGAAAACCTTTCATAGCAAGCCCGGGGAGCTTGTTTCAATCCATATAAGGCTTTTCTTAATTTGTAAACGTGTCTTGGATAGTTAGAGTCCTCAAACCCGGGGGGTTGTTCTACATAGACCTCTTCCTTAATGATCCCATTAAGGAATGTCGACTTCACATCCATTTGGTGAAGTGTGAAACCCATGTGAGCAGCATAGGCTAGTAGGATTCTAATAGATTCTAATCTAGCTACGGGGGCATAGGTCTCATCATAATCTAATCCCTCAACTTGGTTAAACCCCCTAGCTACCAATCTAGCCTTGTTCCTAGTAATTTTGCATTGGTCATCTAGTTTGTTCCTAAAGACCCATCTTGTGGTTACAATGGTGCAATCATTGGGCCTAGTAACTAACTCCCAAACTTTACTCCTCTCAAATTTATTTAGCTCTTCTTGCATGGCTAAAACCCAATCAACATCTCCTAATGCTTCATCAATGGATTTGGGTTCTAATTGAGATATTAGAGCTATTTGACTAGTTTGATCCCTAAAGTAGGACCTAGTCCTTACTCCTTGAGTTACATTACCTACTATTTGGTCAATAGGGTGATCATGGTGATGTCTCAAGGGCCTAGAGGTTGTGGGTTCATTTACTCCTTCTTCCTCATCCTCTAGGGTACTTCTTACTCCCCCTTGATCATTGCCTTCCAAATGTAGGTCTTGGATTCTTTGGGCAAGGGGTTGGACCTCTTCTATATCCTTATCAATTGAGGCTTTTCTAGGGTAAGTACTAGTTGTTTCGTCAAATTTAACATTCGAGGACTCCTCAATCACTTTTGTCCTCTTATTGTAAACTCTATAACCCCTACTAGTTAATGAGTACCCTACTAGAATTCCCTCATTGGCTTTTGACTCAAACTTTCTTAGGTCATCTTTGGTATTTAGGATGTAGACTTTACATCCAAAGACCCTAAAGTAATGGACTTGTGGTACTTTCCCATTCTATAATTCAAAAGGTGTTTTCCCTAGAAACCTATGTACCAACACCCGGTTTTGAATATAACAAGCGGTGTTAACCGCTTCGGCCGAAAAGTAGCTAGGAAGAGAATATGCATTAAGCATAGTCCTAGCAGCTTCTTGTAGGGCTCGGTTTCTCCTCTCAACTATCCCATTTTGTTGAGGATTCTTTGGGCATGAAAATTCATGCTTGTATCCATTTTCAACACAAAATTGTGTGAAACTTGCATTTTGAAACTCCCCACCGTGGTCACTCCTAATTCGGTTTATTTTGATATGTTTTTCATTTTCTACCCTTTTACTAAATCCTATAAAAATCTCTAGGGTATCATCCTTATGTTTCAAAAAGTTAACCCATGTAAACCTAGAAAAATCATCTACTATGACTAAGCAATATTTACTCCCTACAAGTGAGGGGGTACTATGGCAATCAAATAGATCTATATGTAAAAGCTCTAAAGGTAAAGAAGTAGTGGTTAGGGTTTTACCTTTGTGTGATGATTTTGATTGCTTACCCTCTTGGCATGCATCACACAATTTGTTCTTCTCATACTTGATCATTGGTAGCCCCTTCACCAACTCTTCCTTGGCCACTCTTGCAATGCTTCTCATGTTGACATGTCCAAGTCTCCAGTGTCACAACCACCCTTCTTCTTCTTTAGACATGAAACACTTAGCAACATTGTTAGTAGCATAAGCAAGATCAAGATAATATAAATTTGCCTCTCTAAAACCTTCTAACACAACACTATTTGATTCATTATGTCTTATTATACATTTCCTAGCATGAAATTCGACCCTAAAACCGGCATCACATAATTGACTCACACTTAGTAAATTGAATTTCATATCTTTGATTAGGAGTACCTTATGTATAGAAATCATGGGAGATACCTCAATGGTGCCCCTACCAATGATTCTCAATTTTCCACTATTTCCAAAAGAGACCGTCCCTTCTCTTAAGTAGCTAATAGTAGTGAACTTGCTCACATCCCCGGTCATGTGTCTTGAGCATCCACTATCTACTATCTACATAGTTGAGGCCTCCTTCACCTTTACCTATACAACATGGAAAACATACTCTTTTGGTACCCAAATCTTTGATCCATAAGCATCATGTAAAAACCTCTTAGGTACCCATGCCTTCTTTGTGTTTCCCTTAGCCCCTAGTCTCCTAGATGCACCAATCCTACCTGTGAGTGAGACAAAGGCTACTTCCTTTGTTTTTGGCCTATATCCTACACCGGCCTTGTTATAAACGACCCTTTGACTGTTGATTATCATATCTAGGTTACTAGATCCTACTTGGAATTTCCTAAGGGCCTTTGTGAGGTCATCTACCTTTTTCCTTAGTTCCCTATTTTCAGTTTCAAGATGTGAAGCATGTGAAGAGGTAGAACTAGCATGCAATTTTTCAAGTTTGGTAGATTCTATTCTAAGCATGACAATCTCTTCTTTTAGATCCTTAATTTTACTTCTAGCCTTAGCTAAGTCCATGTTAGTACTAGAAATGATCTTTACTAAAGTAGAGGAGGGTAAGTGGTATACCTCACTTATCGAAGCTTCTGACTCTGATAATGAAGTGGAGGAGCTCTCATCTTCACTACTTGAGCTTCACTCATCATCTGATGAATCTGAGTGGTCTTGTGCCATAAGAGCAAAATGGGAAACTTGCTCTTCTTCTTCCTTTGAGGATGATGGATCATCCCATGTCGCCTTTAGGTTGGTGGCACCCTTCTCCTTTCCTTTTGACCTCTTCTTGTCACCTTTCTTCTTCTCCTCCTTGTCCTCTCTTCTCTTCAATTGAGGACACTCGTTCTTCATGTGTCCGTCTTGGTGGCAGTTGTAGCATATGATGTCCTTGGCCTTACCCTTGCCTTTGAACCCTTTCCTAGCATAAGATTTGTTAGAAAAATTTTTGAAAGCCTTACGCATTTTTCTTACCATGAATGCCTCCTGGTCGCTATCCATGGAGGCGCTGGATTCCTCTGAATCTGATGAGGAGGAGTAGACCACTTTCTTCTTCTCCTTCCTTTTCTTCTTCTCCTTTTCTGCAACAAAGGCAATACCCTTCTCTTTGGCCGAGACATTAGCTTGCTCGTGTAGCTCAAATTCCCAGAATAAGTCATCTAGTTTAACAATGGACAAATCCCTTGATACCTTGTAAGCATCAACCATGGATGCCCACAACGATGTCCCGGTTCTCGATCTTTTCTCCAATCACATGGAGCTCATTGATTACCTCCTTTACCCTTCCATGTAGCTGGCTGACAGTTTCATTGTCTTCATGGATAGGGATTGTAATTGGGCCACTAGCAAGTCCTTCTTGGCTCTTCTGGATTCGTTTGACCCCTCGTTCAATTCCACCAACTTGTCCCACAGTTCCTTGGCGCTCTTGAACGGCCCTACCTTGTTCAGTTGCTCCTTTGAGAGCCCGCACTGCAGTGTGGTGGTGGCCTTTGTAACGCCCCAAAATTCCCATTTTTAGTTCTTAAAGTCCTTAGAATTATTTAAAAATGGTTTAGAAATATTCTAGATATTTTTAGGGATTTTTAGAATATTTTTATGGAATTTTCCGAGTTCGTTTAGTATATAAAAAAAAGAAAAACGTTTAAGGGCAGCCGGGGGTTCGAACCTGCGACCAGCAGGAGACCAGGCAAGCGCGCGACCAGCCAGGCTAGGGTATCAAGCACAGCAAAGGGTGGAGAGAAATATATTTAAGGTGTAGTTAGGTCGATCCGCCCCATAAGTATAAATAGATAAGTTAAGAGAGGAAATTAGAATTTTGGGTTTCTCTTCCTCATCCTAGCCGCGCGAAGCAGCCTCTCCCTCTCACGCACGCACGCCCAAGCCCTTCTCCTCTCTTCCAAGGGGCGCCGGCCAAGGAGGGATCAAAGAAAGCGGAGCGTTGTATTCGTCTCGACGAGGAGAACGCGTAGGCGCGAAGAATTCTCCGAGATTTCAAGTTTCTCCCGAGTCTTAGACGTCAATCTTGGTTGTAAGTCCAAGATATCAATGTAAGTACTGCTCACCTGCAGTAAGAGGCGGTTTTTCCGCAAGAATTTCCCTTAAAAGTTTTTAAAAGAGATATTTACTTCTTGTTAAGATTTTTGCATGTGATCTTAGTTTATTATATGCTTACATATTTTATTGAGTGCCCTATATGAGATTAGGGTCCAAGAAAAGCTATGAGAAAAGAAAAGAGAAGATAAAGATAAGAAAAGAAAAGGCCAAGGCCTTAAGAAATCCCCAAAAGTCAAGACTTAGGGATTTTAGCACGCAAGGTGCTCGAGAAAATGCCAAGGCATTTACAGATCAGAAAGAAAAGAAAGAAAAGCTATTTTATTTTTCTAAGGCCAGTACCCGGCGTCCAAGGGCGTCGTTAAAGAAATCCAGGTGTCCAATTCCAAGGTCTTGGCCCTGGTAGACCAAGGTCTGCTCTATTAGGATTGGTGGCTCGCTACCCCAACCTTTTAGGGAACGCGCATGAGATGGTACTTACGTCTTCAGTGGATCCGAGTGATTATTATTTTCAAGTATATGCTTTAGCAAAGTTTAAGAAAGTTTTCAAAAAGTTAAAGAATAGCTAAAGTTTCAAGTTGAGCCAAGAAAAGTAAATTGAGATTTATTATTGCTTGAGTATGCATGTTTTGAGTTATACATGTTCTTAGTTTTCTTTCAAGCATATAAGTATCTCATATGATTTCCATATTGATCAAGAAGCATGTTTGCACATTTCGAGATTTTGTGAGCTAGATAGTACTTACTAAGCTTTTTGCTTACTAGTTGCATTTCCTCTTACTGCAGATAAAGGTAAAGGCAAGCAATTCTGAAGGAAGGCGACGAGGCGGTGCTGAGTAAAGTGTGTGTGGTGGCTGATTTTGGAGAGATCTTTGAGACGAGACAATTTAGTTATTTGGGTTACAATGTTATAGTTTATTCAAATTTAAAGTTCTTGCTTTATGGAGTTTAGCGAACATTTAAGCTTTGGATAGTTTTACATGCTCAATTTCTTAGAGTAAAGATTCCATGTCATTTCATTTAGCCTACATATCCTTATGATTGCATTGGATGAGTAAAAGTGTGAGTAGTTGGAAATATTGATACTTTGTTGGAGAAATAGATGTTTGTGCCAAGATAGTATTAATTCCTCTTTGAATCAAGTTTTTATTGCTTAAATATGTTTAGAAAAGTTGCTTTCTCATTTGATAATGCCTTAGGGTTGTTTCAGAATTTTGTGTGATGAGTTTCAATGGTTAGAAGTTAAGTTTGGTACAAACTCTAGCTTAAAGTCTATGTAGATTTTTCATAACTTGCTAAATTCCGCAAAAGTCCTAATTTCAAGTGATTGGTACAAACTCTATTGTTAAAGTTCATATAAACTCGAATAGCTCATTTTCTTCTGCAAAAGTCCTAATTTCAAGTTTATGGATTCATTTTGATTGGCTAAATTGTTTAGAAAACTGACATAGAGTATAGAAATGGTGTCATGATTCTATATGGCTCGAAAGTATAGGTTTGGTGGAGTTTTGAAGCAAGTGCCGAAACCTGAAAATTCAGATTTCAGGCCTATCAGTCGACTGATACAGTATCAGTCGACTGATACCCGAAAGTTGAGTTGGGTGAGGCAGGTTTCAATAAGTATCATTTTACGAGTTTTTGAGAAAGAAAGTGTGACATGGTATCATGCATGACTACTTAAGTTAGAATATCATTCTTAGATGAATTTAAAAGAAAAAAAAAAGATTTCCGCATTTCTATTAGTCGTGCATTAGAGTCGAGAAGTAGACAAAAGTAACGATCCGTCTAAGGCAGGAGAAGGCGGGTCGCTACAGTTGGTATCAGAGCAGTTCCCATTCTCCAGCATCACACACACATCAGCATCAACCTTGCCGTCTTCATATAAGAAAGCTTTAAGTTTCAGTTTTTTTTATTGCTCCTTTATTTAATTGCAGTATAGAGAAATGCTTAAGTACTACTCACATGTGCATAGAACAAGGAAGCATATTTAATCCCTTAGTATCACGGAATCATGTTTAATCCCTAGAATGGATATTAGATTTCTAAGTAAGAAGACAAGTTTATACCTAGAGATGTAGTAGTGATTTCTTGTTCCCTTATGCATTATTAGATGGCAAGAAGAGGCCGAGCTCCTAATGCTAATAACAGAACTCCAGTTCAAGACAACAATGAGCCTGGCACAGAACAGCCAAACCTGATGGCAATCATTGCTCAAATGCAAGCTCAGATTACAGAACAACAGAAGACCATCGCCACACTTATGGCAAATCAGCACCCAGCGCCCCCTACACCACCCACAGCAGGAGTGGGAACTCCAGTAGTGGCTGAAGTTCCCCAGTCCCACAGGAGACCCCTGCTGTGAACCGAAGACAAGAAGCATACCTCGTCCAGTGGCAGAGGCTGAAACCCGAAAGCTTCTCAGGCAGACTGAGCCCTGGGATGCCCAGGCTTGGTTCAAGACTTTAGAGAGCACGATGGAGCTTNTCTAGGGACTAGGTCCCAAACTTGACTTCTTTCGAATTAACCTAGTTCATCTTGCATTGCGATGATCCAATCAGGATCATTTAATGCTTCATCAATTTTTCTAGGTTCAATTTCGGAAATTAAAGCAACTTCATTAGCCTCATTCCGGAAGAATGATCTAGTCCTAACCCCATGGTGGATGTCTCCAACAATTTAGTCTTGGGGATGACTAGAGGCTAATCTAGTTTGACTTGGTGTTGGTGGTGCTTCTTGAACGGTTTCACTAGACACCGGCTCAGCCTCAGGATCCGGCTGATCAATGGGTTGTCTAGGCTCATCGTCATCGGATTCATCACCATCAACAACATTTGGACTTTCATTCAAACTTAGTCTCCTAAGTTTGAATTGGACTTCATCTTCTGGTTGTCCATTGGCTTTTGGAATTTCTTCAAAGACAACATCTGAAGATTCTTCAACCAATCTAGATTTCTTATTGTAGACTCGATAGGCTTTGCTAACTAAGGAGTGCCCGACTAGTATCCCTTCATCAGCCTTTACCGTGAACTTTCCAAGGTGGTCCTTGGTGTTTAGGATGAACACCTTACAACCAAACACCCTAAGATGTTTAACCGTAGGTGGTTTTCCAAACCAAAGTTCATGGGGAGTACCTATGGATGAGGACTCGGTTTTGCACGTAGCAAGCTGTGTTTACAGCTTCGGCCCACAAGTAACTCGGTAGTGAGTACTCATTGAGCATGCTTCGTGCAGCCTCTTGTAAAACATGATTCTTCCTCTCTACAACACCATTTTGTTGTGGTGTTCTAGGTGTGGAGAACTCATGTCTATACCCTCTATCTTGATAAAATTCTAACAATCGTTGGTTTTGAAATTCACCTCCATGATCACTTCTTATTGTCTTGATTGTTGATGATTTTTCATTTTCAACCCTTCTACAAAAAGAAATGAACACATCTAAGGTTTGGTCCTTATATTTAAGAAAATAAGTCCATGTATATCTAGTAAAATCATCAATGATAACAAAGCAATATCGACTTCCATTCAAAGATATGATGGTACTACAATCAAATAGATCCATGTGAAGTAAATCTAAAGCGGTAGATGTACTTACATCGCTTTTACCTTTATGTGCAGATTTGGTTTGCTTACTCATTTGACATGCATCACAAAGTTTGTCTTTTTCATATTTGATGCTTGGTAAGCTACGAACTAATCCCTTGTTGGCCAACTTCCGAATGTTCTTCATGTTAACATATGCTAGCCTCCGGTGCCAAAGGGTGGACTCCTCTTCTTTTGACATGAGACACTTAGCAAAAGCATTAATAGCACTTTTAAAAGAAACTTGGTAAATGTTATCTACTCTAGTTCCTACTAGTACCGTGTCAACATTGTCATGGTGTCTAACTAGACATTGACTTAATTGAAAATTAATTGTGTAACTCGCATCACACAATTGACTGACACTTAGGAGATTAAATGTCATCCCCTTGACTAGAAGGACATTTTTAATTCTAAGACATTCGGATATTTGAATGTCTCCTATTCCTATGACCTTAAGACTACCATTGTTACCATATGAAACATTACCTCTACTTTTTCTTTGAAGTATGGTAAACAATGATCTATCCCCGGTCATGTGTTTGGAGCATCCACTATCAACGAACCAAGTTGATAGATGCTCCCCCTCAATCATAACCTACACAATTCAAAAAATAGAAGTTTTAGGTACCCAAATCTTGGGACCTAAAGCACCTACTAGACAAGACTTAGGCACCCATGCCTTGACAACTTTCTTATGAACCTTGGGTGTCTTAAGTGGCCTAACACCAGTCCTAGGCATTAAGGACACAAATGAAGGTTCTTTGGGCCAGTAAACAATACCGGCCCTATTGTAGACTGCCCTTTGGGCATTCAAGTCATGTCGAGGGTCTTTGAACTTGTTGAGAACTTCTCAAGAATATTCTTGAGTCTCTCAACTTCACTCTTCAATGATTTGTTTTCATCCTCTAGCAATTCATCATGTAAATCATCTACATCCTCAACCCTAGAGGATTTCAAGTGTTCAATCTCAATTTTCAACGATTTAATTTCATCCTCTAACATTTCAACATGTAAATCATCTATGTTCTCATCCCTAGATGATTTCAATTGTTCAACTTCTAATTGCAATGATTTAACCATATTTTTTGACTTCCTCAACATATTGGTTAAACATGCAATAGCTCTATAACATTTTTCATGTTCGGGAGAGGTTACCTCTACATCATCCGAAGATGATGAAGCCGCGTTTGAGGAGTCGGAAGATTCATCACTGCTTTCTTCTCCAAGAGCCATGAGTGTCACATGCTTTGTGCTCTTCTCCTCCTCTTCATCCGATGAGCTTGAGGAGGACTCATCCCAAGTGGCCTTCAAGGCCTTCTTCTTTTTCTTGGATTTCTCCTCTTTATTCTTGGATTTCTCCTCCTTCTTCTTTAGCTTTGGGCATTCACTCTTGAAGTGCCCTTTCCTTCCACACTCATAACAAGAAGCATTAGACTTATCAACTTTAGCTTCACTAGGGTTACCTTTACCCTTGAAGTGTCGACCCCTTCTTATCATCCTTCTCACAAAATTTGTCATCTCGGAGGAAGAAGACCCGCTGCCATCTTCCTCGGATTCGGATGAGGAAGAAGATGAGGAGACTTCCTTCTCCTTCTTCTTCTCCTTCTTCTTCTTGTTGGATCGGTCCCCTGCAACTAAGGCAATCCCCTTTTCCTTGGGGCCTTTGTTAGCCATCTCATGTAATTCCATTTCACAAAATAGATCATCTAATTTAATAATTGATAAATCCTTGGAAACTTTGTAGGCATCCACCATGGATGACCACAAAGCATTCCTTGGAAATGCTTTTAACACATACCTCACAAGGTCGCGGTTCTCGACCTTTTCATCAATTGAGTGGAGACCATTCAATACCCTTTGAATCTGCTGTGGAGCTCACTTATAGTCTCATTCTCCTTCATGGAGAGGTTTTGAAGTTGATTGAGGAATAAGTCCCTCTTGGCGATTCTTGAGTCTCGGGTTCCCTCGTGGAGTTCGATGAGCTTGTTCCACAAGTCTTTTGCACTTGAAAATGGACCAACCTTGATGAGTTGGTCTTTGTTCATACCACATTGTAGGGTCACCACCGCCTTCGCGTCGGCTTCACTCTTTCGGGTTTGTTCAGCCGACCAACGTCATGATTCGAGTTCCTTGCCTTCATCATCCTTTGGAGGGGTAAAGCCCTCCTTCACAGCGAACCAAGTGTTGATATCCATCTTAAGGTAGTACGACATCTTCGATCTCCAATATTGAAAATCTGCTCCATCGAAGAAGGGTGGACGGGTGGTGGAAAATCCTTCTCTCAAAGCCATTGATGAAAGCTCTCGGTTGTTAATCCGCTTGTACAGAGCCCCAAGCTCTGATACCACTTGTTGGAACTTGGATGGCTAGAGGGGGGTGAATATAGCCAGACACAAACTTCTTCTAGTTAAGGGTTTCTGCACTTCAGGTTAGTAACACAGCAGCGGAAACAATGGAAACAACGAAGTGCAGAAATGCAGAAAACAAAAACAAACTAAAACAACTAACAAGATCGCTAACAGGGAGGGTTTACAAGGTTCGGGGATAACTTGCCCCTACTCCTTGGCGTGCCCGTGAGGTGGGCGATCCCTTGATCGTCGGCAGATCAAGCCCCGGTGAACACCGGATAAAACGCAACCTCCTTCTCGGTGGAGTAACCTCTCCACAGCGTTTCAACAAAGATAGAGTTTTAAGCACAATGGAACACAAGAAAGATCTTACTTAGCACTTAGTACAGACAAGAACACAGCAAGCTTCTCACGAGCTCCACCCAGCGACGATCTCACGCAAGAACTCCCTTCTTCGTGTCTTCTCGCTGATGGACTCACCAAGCCTCTTGTTCCTTCCTCCAAATGCTCAAGTAAGAGATGGTTGCTTCAAAGATTGCAGCTGCTTGCTCAAGAACGATGGAACAACAAAGAACACAAGCACACAACGTTACTGATCAGAGTTGTCGCAGTTAGAGTTGTTGCCGTTAGCGTTGTGGAGACTTGTTCGCCCAAGCACTTAAGTCTCCTCCACTCAGCTCCAGGTCACCATCTCACTGCAGCCTCCAGCTGCTCTCCTACAACCACCAGCCACTATTGAGCTCTTCTGGACTCCCTGAGCCTCCCTCAGACCAGCCCCAGTCAACAGCTCCAGCCAGCGCCAGCGTCCGTTGCAACCTGAGATGGAAAACGGACAATCCTGCTCCAAGGAAAGGCCTCCATTGACTCTCCTTGAGTGTTTGAATCCTTCCCTGTCACCTGCAGCTTAATCAGAGCATTAGCACAGCATATCAAGCAGAAAATCGAGTATTAGAGGTCAAGCGCAGTGAATCAGATATGTTAAGACGTGATCAGAGCGTCTGACAGTGCAATTTGAATTAAAGTGATCGGTCACCGGACCGATCAGACAGCCTCCTGATCGGTCACCAGACCGATCAGGCTGGGTTTAGACCGATCAGGCTCCGTCCTGATCGGTCCCCAACGCTCAATCAGAAATCGTGATTTCTCTGGGACTCTCCTGGACCGATCACCAGACCGATCCCAGGTTGTGGATCGATCACCAGGCCGATCCACCCCTTTGTCGGGCGATTTCTGAGCTTCGCAGTCCAACCCTCCTGATCGGTCACTGGACCGATCAGAGAGCCTCCTGATCGATCATCATACCGATCAGGTCATGATCAGACCGATCAGGCTCCGTCCTGATCGATCATAGTGAGGAACTCGCGACGCTTGATCGTTCTCCAGAATGATCTGCACAGTGATCCAGATCGGTCACCAGACCGATCAGGAGCAGATCAGCAGGGGAACTCAACCTCACTGTGTGCTCCCTGATTGCTCACCAGACCGATCAGGAGCCAAGCAGTGGGTGAAACGCATACTCCCTGATCGGTCACCAAACCGATCAGTCATCGCTGGATCGGTCACCAGACCGATCCACGAAGGAGCACCGTGTCAACTCCCTGATCGGTCACCAAACCGATCCAGGGGCTCCAACTTAGCCCTCCAAGCTAGGGTTTCATCCAACCTAGCCCTCCAAGCTAGGACCTGACTCTCCAAGCCAGGATTTTTCACCTAACCCTCCAGTTGGGACTTTTCACCTAACCCTCCAAGTTAGGACTTTTCACCTAGCCCTCCAAGCTAGGACTTTTCACCCAACCTTCCGAGTTAGGACTTTTCCACACCTAGCCCTCCAAGCTAGGACCTGACCCTCCAAGCCAGGACTTTTTCACCTAACCCTCCAAGTTGGGACTTTTCACCTAACCCTCCAAGTTAGGACTTTTCACCTAGCCCTCCAAGCTAGGACTTTTTACCAACCCTTTCGAATTAGGACTTTTCAACACCTAGCCCTCCAAGCTAGGATTTTTCACACCTAACCCTCCAGGTTAGGACTTTTCACCACCTAGCCCTCCAAGCTAGGATTTTCCAATCACTCCATGCCTAATCCCCGATTAGGACTTAATCATAATCATAATCATCAACCTAAACTAAAATCGATGTCAACACCAAAACAACAATTAGGGTCGGACTGTATCAACATCCGCCTCCTCGAGAGTGAGGCCAGAGGCCTTGCAGGCGGTCATCGAGGCCTACGGCATCCCAGCCGAGATGGCGGTGGTCATCCCCAATGTGGGCCAGACACTTGTGGAGCCCCTTGCAGGCATGTTGACCTTCTTCTTAGGGCAGATGGAGTTAGGGCTCCATTTTTCTATTTCCCCTTTTTTCACGAAAATAGCTTCCTATTTTGGTATCCCCCTTCACTAGATGACTCCCAATGCCTTCGCCCAGATGGGAGGGGTGTATATCATCTTCAAACTTTTTGATCTCCCTCTGACCCCTCATCTCTTTCATTCTTTCTTCGTCCCGATAGGGTCTAGAGGGGTCTTTAGTTTTGCGGCCCGACTAGGCCATAGGTTTTTGGGAGGGTTCCCTTCCTCGCATAAAGGATGGAAGGAGAAATTCTTTTTCATTCGACTATCATCATTTCCCTTCAGTCCTCTATGTTGAATAGAGGATTTGCCGACTCCTCCTTCATTAGAGGCATTCTTTCAGGGCCCCGTGTGCCAGCATGCTAGAAAGGTGCTCTCCGGCATGGAGTTCAGCGGCCCGGGGCTGGTGCAGGATGAAGAACTTATGTACCGGGCGGGCCTCAGCCCTAAAGTGACGCGGATCAGCCCCACCCTTGGTATGTTCGTCTTTTTCTTCAATACCCACTAGTTCTGACTAATGTTCTATTTTGTCTGGCTACTGCAGAGGAAGTCATGTTCGCCAAGGTGATGGGTAGGCTCTCAGATAGGAGGAGGCCAACAAGGAGGCGTTGAATCCTCCTTCGGCCACTCCGGACGCTCCTCCTGCTCCCGCCGAGTCCTCTGAGGGGACTGCTGTCTCGTCCCGTGGGGTCGCTTCACCCGAGAAGGTCGAGACCACTGTTACATCCCCGTAGGTTGTGAGCCAAGGGCCTTCCGATCAACAGGTTGACCCTGCGACGGATCTTTCCGCTGGGGGTGGCTCTTCGCCGAGGACTGTCCATCCAGAAGGGGTTAGCAGGGGGACCTACCCTCCTATTGTTCCTTCAGCAGTCCGGTCTACTGGGCGGCAGAAGAGGCGGCTCCCCATGGATTTGGGCCCCACATGGAAAAAGTTGCATTCTGCAAGTTCCTCTCCTCTTCCCTCGGTGCCCGAGGAAACGGCTCTACCTGCTGAGGTAGTAGCCTCTGTACCTGCTCCACCGGTCCCTGCTCTGAAGGTGGTCGTCCCAGCGCCTCCATCCTGCTCCATTGACCCGGCTACGTCTTCCAAGGGCAAGGAGGTGTTACATACTCAATATCGGATGAGACTGGACCGACTAAAGAGGAAGTTGGATGCAACGTTGGAGGCCTCCATGCAATCCTTCCCCCCAGTGCAGTTCAAGGAGGGTCCGGCCGAGGGGGTCGTGTCCGAGGGGACTTCTAGCTCCGAGGATGACGATTCTGGCCCCTCTAGTCTACCACCTGCAGCCCCAATCATCGAGCGACTTCCTCCCCGTCTGGGCTCGCCGCGACCTGAGGGGCGAGTGAGTACCTCTGGAGGGCCGGCTGTACGAGTTTCGGCGGGCCCACTAACCACTCTTTAGGAGACCCTCCTGAAGGTACAAATTACTGTTGCATTGGATATTCGCTTGCCCATTACCTGACCTCTTGGCGCAATGGCAAGCGGCCGAGGAGTGTGTGATTGCCGGCCGGGGTCTGTATTCCTGACCCCGGGTTGAAGCCTTGTTCCGCCGGGCCCTCAGGGCGGAGGCTGCAGCTGATCACGAGCATCGGGCAGGATTGATGCAGGTGGGGGTCAACAGAGCTCTTTGTATGAAGGTCGAGCACCTGATGAACCTCTTGCAAGACAAGGAGCAGACTCTTCAAAATTCCCAGCATAGAGAACGCCTGGCGTCCGAGAGAGCTGTGAGTGTTACCAAGGACCTGCTCCAGGTAACGCAGGAGAGAGACCAGCTCCAAGCTAGAGAGAAGGAGTTGTTGGGTGATATCAGGCTCTCTAGAGCCTCGGTTGAAAGACTGAACTCGTGCAATCAGGATCAGGTGCAACAGCTCGGTCAGAAGGAATTTGATCTCCTGATGGCTACCGAACGCACGTCTGTCCTGGAGGATGACCTGGTCCAAGCTCGGGCGGATGAGCAGGCCACGTTAGAGAGACTCAGAGAGGTCATGGCTGAGCGGGCGGAGATGTTTGTTGAGCTGGAATGGCTGAGGAGTTCCTACGAGGCTACTAAGGCCGAGCTCCTTACCCTTCGAGTTGCCAAAGCTTCTAGTTCTAAGGAGGTCGAGGCAGGCTTCAAGGTGAAGTTTCTGGAGTCAGATGACTTCTGTACCATCGTGGCTGACCAGGTAATGAAGCGCTTGCAGCAGGGCTTCCACGGGGCTATTGATCAGCTGAAGAAGGACCAGCTTGTTGGATCGAGAAAGACCGATAGAGGGGGGGTGAATATCGGAAAATGTTCGGATTTAAAAGAAAGAGCAGTTACACAGCGGAATAAAATCAAACAACGCAAACACCAGTAGTTTACTTGGTTCGGAGCCTGGGTCGACTCCTACTCCAAGGCCCACGGTCGTTGACCGTTTACTTTGGGCAATTCTATAATGCGCAAAACGGTTACAGAGTAAGATTACAAAAATGACTGTAAATAGAAAATTACACTCTGTTTTACCAACTCCCGGTGTAGATCGAGTTTCGGTGCAGCGGGAGGTCGACGACGCTTCGGACTTGAGTTGGGAAGTTCCTGGAGCAGAGCGTAGTCGTCAGAGCGTTTGGAAGCGTTGAATGAAAGCGGTGTTGAAGCTAGGGGTCGAGGGGTGCTATTTATAGCACCTAGGGGCGCCCTGGGCGTCGAGGGCGCCCTGGGCGTCGAGGGCGCCCTGGGCGTCGAGGGCGCCCTGGGCGTCGAGGGCGCCCTGCCACGTGTCACCCGATCCGTGCTTCGCTCGGTCAAGAGTTATCGCACCGGAATAGGGATGAGGTTTGACCTCTGGGGCGCCCTGGTCGCTGAGGGCGCCTTGGTTGACCCGGTCTTCTCGGCTGGATTAAGTTGAAGCTTCGCAGAGAGAGCTGGAGGCGCCTTGGCTGCTGAAGGCGCCTTCACTGACGAAGGCGCCTTCGCTGCTGAGGGCGCCTTGCCCAGTAAGCAGCTGAAGCCTATTTTGCTTCGCTTGGTTCTGGTTCACCTTGAGGGTGCCCTGGACACTTAGGGCGCCTTACTCAGCTGTTGCCTCACTCCTTTGAGGCTCTCTGAGTTGCAGACACACGTTCCTTCGGTCCTGCATTCAGGGTTAGTCCAAAACACAATAACACAATTAATTATTTATTTTATACAGTCTTAGCTGTCTTGGTTCTGACTTTGGTCTCCAAAATGGAGTCCTAGGTCGAACCGACGCCTACTGTTCCCTCGACGGGGAACGCGTCCTCACCTACTCCTCTCGGGAGAGTTTACCTGATGTCAACCGCTCCTTTGGTTGGACTTTTGCCTGACGGTCCTTTGTCAGGTCTTGGATACTGGCAGTCCTTCGCCAGTTGCCTAGCAGTCCTTCGCTAGGGCTTGGGTCCCAAGCTGTCCTTCGCCTGGCGCCTAGCAGTCCTTCGCTAGGTCTTGGATGCTGGCAGTCCTTCGCCAGTTGCCTAGCAGTCCTTCGCTAGGGCTTGGTTGCTGGCAGTCCTTCGCCAGGTGCCTAGCAGTCCTTCGCTAGGGCTTGGATACTGGCAGTCCTTCGCCAGGTGCCTAGCAGTCCTTCGCTAGGGCTTAGATACTGGCAGTCCTTCGCCAGGTGCCTAGCAGTCCTTCGCTAGGGCTTTTTCTGCACACTCAGTGAACAACGTTAGATCACAAATAAACTTAACTTTGAATCCTTTGCCAATATCAAAACCAGGTTCGATATGGTGCTCCCTGCACCAACACAGCTCTTACCCCCCGATGCTGTCCCACGATTATAAATGTCAGCAGAGCTAGAGAGGGTCTCTTTTTTAAGTATACGGACTTGTAGGACCCTTGTTTTACCAGGGGTCAGGCCCCATTATAACAATTTTGAGTTAGTGTGAACATCTTCACTTTTTCTTGTCCATGTGCTTTTGCTCGATGTGTCTCGTGCCTTTTGCTTTACGGGCTTGACGAACTAGCTGGTAGTTGTTTGCTTCGAGGTTGATTCTGGGTGTGGGACCCTTGACGATTCTGTAGGTCGAAGCTCCCTGCCTGCATATATGTCCATGGCGAGCCCCACCGATATTTCTTTTTGGAATGTGCGGGTGGCTCCCGAACCATCACCTCCGCATTATACGCAATCTTATTGAATGAACTCATAAAGAGTCGTGGGTTCCTAGGTGCAGTATGGGCGCGTTGGCCGAAACGACGCTTTGGCGTCTGTTGATGTTCCTGCGTCCTCCCTGCATTAACTACACGGGGAGGTCAGCCATCAATATAAATAGGGGGGAGAGTGGTCAGCCATCAAAGAAATAGAGTCGTCAATTTATAAATTGGATTCGATCCGCTCTTCTAAATAATTAAATAGATTGAATTAGAATTTTAACAATTTAAATTTGTAGGAGGCCAACTCACATAGGCCTACAATGGGCTTGGATTGATCCGTAAGTTGAGAAACATATGTAAGTCAAATTTTATATAAATTTATCAATTTTTTATAATTTTAAAATAAAAATAGTATTTTTATCAAACATAAGTGGTTGTTTGTATTCAAGTATATTTAAAACATAGGTGTTTATAAAGATGATGACATCTTTATAAAAAATAAAATTTAAGAAGTTATTGTTTATATAATTGTGTAGGCTTTTGATCTGTTTGAATAATTTTTAATTATATATATATATATATATATATATATATATATATATATATATATTAATGGGTTTGAAGATTGGCCCGTCTAACTCGCAATCCACCTTAGATTCGGTTGGGTTGGGAATTTATCAACCCACCAAGATGACGAGTAGACCCGCTCCCCCCCCCCCCCCCCGCCCACCAAATAGCTAGTCCGCTACGGGCCAATCCGCCCCGTCATGGATTAGCCTATTTGACATCTCTAAAAAGAAGTTGAATATCACACATTGCTTATTTGATTGAACTTGGGCAACGAAGACTTCAAAGAGAAATAAGGACAGTATACACGCAATACTAATACAAATGATTTTATTTAGCATACACCTCTTAAGACAATTAATTTAAGGGTTCACTCTTAAGTGTATAATTCCATTAAACCTTTTCTTTCTCAAACTAAATCTGAAGACGGAGAAACTTCTTATAGTAGGATTACAATAGCTTACAAAATTCAGCAAGTAAGAGCAACAACAGAGAAGAAATAACGAGATTACAAGTTTTATTCGATTATCCTTCTCTTAGTTGCTTGGAGAAGATGGGAGCTTGAAATTGATGTTGAGTAAAAGAATCGCAATGAAATAGTAACATATGCTTGTGCCCTAAGCCCTCTTTTAACTAACTCAGAATCAGGTTGTTTCTCCACTTTTTCATTGTTCCCAATCTATTAGTATAACACATCAATCGATTGCTGACCATTGACTATCCATTGAGCAATCACTAACTCTAGATCAACGGTTGAGATTATCTAATTTTGAATCTTAATAGTGTTGGGACCGATGACACGGCTAGAGGGGGGTGAATAGCTCGGTCACCCCAATTCAACTCTCTTCCTACAATTGTTAGCAAAAGCGGAAACATAATCTATCAATGAATACAATGCTAACAAATTACCGACTATGTGGTTCAGAGATTACTTGCTCCTACTTCACGGCGTGTCCTTGAGGTGAACGAACCCATGATCTTTCGGTGGATCATGCCCCGACAATCTCCGGCTAAATATTTCTCCCTCTCGGTAGAGAACAACCTCTCATAAATCTTCTTCCTCCTTATAAGAATGAGCTAGGGTTTGAGAGGAAGATCAACACTTGGAGATTGAGCACTTGAGCATTAGAGTAAAGATATCATAGTGAAGAGCTAACCTATTTCATGTCTCAAGCTCCACTTTAAATAGTGGAGAGAGTTGTTAACCAAACAGCTCAGCCCCGACACCAGTCGACTGCCCCCAGGGCCAGTCGACTAATGTCTAGCCAACAGCTCTATTTCGAACAGACCAGTCGACTGCTCTGGAGACCAGTTGACTACTCTAGAGACCAGTCGACTGCTTCCGGCTATTCGACCTTACAGAAAAATGAGTCGACTGGTGTCCATACCAGTCGACTGATATAGTGTGCTCTCAGTAGTGCTAGTCGACTGGTTCCCTTGCCAATCGATTGCCCTACTTACAAATGCACTCTCAACCTCTCCGAAGTTCACCCTTTGCGTATGCCTTGAAGTCCACTTCCTTGGCTTGCCCCTTGAAGTTCTCTTCCTTCGGCTCTCGTCCCTCGGATGCGCACACAAACCCGCGGCTTGCCTCCATGCCATCTTTGCGTATGCCTTTGAAGTCTACTTCCTCGGCTCGCCCTTGAAGTCCTCTTCCTTGACTCTCATCTCTCGGATGCTTCACTCCATTAATCCTCATGTGTGATTCACCAAGTCCTGCAAGACTCAAACACACATATCAAATCAACATGAAAATCTAACTTAATCATATTGACACACACATCAAAACTCATGATCTACCCGATCAAACGTGGGTCGATTGCACCAACAAATAGTGCTCAATCAATTGACCTTCTGTTTGCTCGAGAAAACTCCATCAATCGATTGGTGGCTATGGCAAATCAATCTACCAATCGATTTGACAAGTCTCTGTTCACTCAAGAAACTCTGTCAATCGATTGACAAAGCCGAATCAATCTGCCAACCAATTTAGCAAGCCTCTATTCACTCGGAAAACTCTATTAATTAATTCGTCTAATCGATAGGCAACCCTAATAGAGCACCACACTACAAAAAAAATACCTATATAAGAACGATTTTTTTGACTTTTAAGAGCAGTTTTTAACCACTCCTATACTTTTACCACTGATTTAAAAACTGCTCCTCTTATTGCCTCTTCTATATCCTATAGAAGTGATTTTCATAACCATTGGAAAAAAATTAAAAAAAAATCATTCCTATTATCCTTTTTAGGTATGCTTTGAAACAATTTTACATGTTGTATATATAACAACGATTTTAAACCACTACTGTAACTATAAATTCTAGAGTGGTTTAAACCGCTCTAAAACCTTTTAAGTGTAAGAATAGTTTTAAACCACTCCTGTATATTAGGAATATAAGAGAGATTTTAAAATGTCTAAATGTCAGTATGGTAGACGTGCCCCAGGCTAGGTTCGAACTGGACTTGATCCTGGGCTCATAATCATGTCAAATACCCATTGATCCGATTCTGACCAAAATTAACTGACCGCCAGAATCAATTTTTTTTTATAGATGAATAGGTATTAAAAGAAATTTATTGGTGTTGGGATTCAATCCTAAGTCTCCTAAATTACAATCTAATATTATAACCAACTAAACTACAACTATTAATGTGTTTATATGTTATTTAATTAATTAATAATTAATTAATAATTTCTTTTGTTATAATATTCTTAAAACCTGAGAGAAGAGTAAGATATATATTTATTAATTAATTTATAGTCATTTGTCGAAGCTTAGAATGAAGGCACAAATATTGCGTGTGAAACAGGGAAAGAAAATTATGAGTTTAGGAGAAAAACACTAAACGAAAAACTTAAGAAAAATAAATATAAGAAAAGATAGAAAATTAGTAACAATAAAATTAAGAATATTTTTTTAAAAAATAAAAATGAGAAAAATATGAAAATGGATATTAATAATATTAAATTTTATAAGTTATTTAAAAAATAATTTATTTGAATAATAAATATTTTAAATTAATATAGAATAAGATACACCAACTGCATAACATCTTGAGTCATGTCACAAAATACATAATGTAAAATATATAGAACCTCAGCATGACACTTAAGGCTTCCATATAAGGCAGTCATTCATTCCTTCATCATGATTCCCTATACAATAATTTCTAAATTTCACATTTAACTCACAACAAATTAAAATCTTTGACAATATATGAAGTGGAAAAAGGTACAATAAGATACCTTTTTTTAAAATAGATTTCAACTTCGATATTATCCAACTTAGTGGAAAAAGATACAATAAGATACAATGTTCAGAAGAAATTCACCAAAAAAAATCTTTCGCACCAGAAAAAACTTAACAAAGAATTTACATACTCAACAAATAAATATTTGACAATTTCTGAAGCGGAAGTGCCAAAATAATATCAGGGTGAAATCTCCAATCCTAGAAATATTGTAGACAAACAAAATATAATACTTAAATTTGCTCTATTATTTAAAACCTCATATTTGACCTTTAAAAGTAATCTTAAATGCTCCTAAATGAAACATATAGAAACGGTCATTAGAACCGCTTCTATAGAGTCAAATTATAGACTTTTCACAACGTTATAACTGCTTCTATAAGTACTCTATAAGAGCGGTTCGATAACCGCTTCTATAGATTTCCAACAGCAATGGTTAATAACTGTTAGAGACATTATACCAACTAAACCATTTATAGGAACAGTTTGTAAAAATCGCTCCTATTGGTACATTTTTTACCACCGGTTCATCAACCGCTTTTAATTATTTGGTCCTATTGTTCACTTTTTCTTTTTATAGTGGCATGGGCCAATTGATTCGAGCAATTTCTATTTACTCGGAATTGTTTTTCAATCGATTGGAATAAATTGCCAATTGATTAATACAACAATTGAGTAAATCTTGAATTCTGTTTTTAACCTAATCGATTGTGTCAATAAATTGATGTCGTAAAACCTGGAATTTAGATTTTGGGTTTAGGGTTTTAGCTCATCAATCAATTGATATATCATGTCAATTGATTATGATTTTTCAGCCCCCCCCCGAGGCATAGCACAGATGGTCGATGTATGATATTTCTGACGTAATGACCTAGGTCGATCCCTAAGAAATAATGACCTGCATGTTCGGCCCTACCATGCGTCTGTTGTCTGTATACCTACATGAACCTCCCTCCATATCCATGGGGCTGGCTCTAGACGGACTGTTAAGGTAGCGGATCTACCTTTTTAAAATAGGAGGGTTCATTCCTAAACCCTCAAGTATTTAACTCTCTTTAATGTACCAATTGATCCCAATTACCATGTACCAGATCAACCTGGTCATTATGCATAGAGCTTTCTCATCATTAGGTCTTCATCTACACTTCCATTCAGTTCGGATTTCTACCTTTTGCTAAGAATTTGATCCTTGACCTTCTTAGTCTTTTCTTGCCTTACATCCGATCTTTCGACCTACACAGACTTTTTCTTGCCAAGAATCTAGCCCTTGATTTTCTTGGACTTTTTTATCCTACACACTTGTGACTCAAGTGAGATCCAACTTATTAACTTAAACATAAATAATTATCAATCATTGAAACTTCTCATTTGGAGAATGATTGTACCAACAAAAAGGACATTCATCGTTTGCAAAATCATCAGATGAGCACCCACTTTAATACGAATTGCCCAAAATACTCTTATATCATTTAGCTATGTAGAAACTAATTGTTAGCTTCTACAATTAAAAAGGCTAGTTGCTAGCTTCTACACATTGTAGAAGCTACAACCCCCGTGGCTTGGCACAGTTGATAAGTTCATGATATTCTGTCTAGATTGGACAGGGATCGAATCTCAAGGATTTCATCACCCACAGACACCCCGTTATGCATTTGCCACTTGTGCTCTTGTTGAATCTCTTTCCATATGGCATGGGGTCGTTGTAGGAGGGTCGCTAATGTGGCAGTTCCACATTTTTAGTTGATAGCTTTTACATGTGGCAGAATAGCATCTAGTTTCTACACCTAGCAACTAGCTTCTACAAAAGTAACTTTGTATATTTTGATTTTGTTTCTCTAAGTGATAACCTATTAAAATAATATTTTAACTAGCAAAACAAGCGATGAGGACTCCATGTCATACTATATATTAAAATAAATATTATTTGATCGCGATCGATTGTATAGATACTCATATAGCTTCTACAACGATGACTTTTTATCATTTTGATTTTACTTCTTCGAGTGCTAATATTCATTATATTTTAAAATATTCATTATATTTTAAAATATTCATTATATTTTAAAATAATTTAATCATGATCGAGCATGTAAAAACTAGTATGTATATAAAAATTAGTAAGTAACTGTTATACATTATAAAAGTTATTCGGTAGTTTTTATAATACAGTTAAATTCATGAATATTTTTGGGATAAAATCTTGTGAGAGGTAGGTTGCATGATTTTTTTGAGAAATAAAATAAAGATGGCAAGAGTGTGAGAAATCTTATTGCTGCAGGTCTTAGGGTTTTGGGATTTTAAAATAAAAGCGTCTTCCATGAGTTTCAAAGCTCATCAATGGATAGCTTACACAAGTCTTTGATTACGTTATTGATATGCTCCGGAATTATAGTGTAGCGAAATAGCGATTAGTTGATTAGTTGTTTATCGATGATTTGATCTTTAGCTATGATAAATTTTATAGGAATTTTTTTTTGAAATGAGACGCGCCATTATAAAATATTGAGTCGCCCAATGAAAAATTTTCGTAAAACCGAATCGGTTGATAAAATTCACTTTCACCCAACTTAGTTAATTTTTTTTTCCTTTCCTGATTACGTTATTGCTGAAGTCAATGTTTGTTAAATATTCTCCTACTCCTTCACGCGATTGTGTCAGGAAGAATTCTTACATTTTAAGTTCCGTTCAGTGTGCAGAGATGAATATGGAACCGGTGCCAAGAGAGAACGAAGAAGGAGGAGGAGGGGAATCTCCGGCCATGGTCGGGAAGAACCGGCAGAGGCAGCCGCACGTCCTGGTGATTCCCTACCCAGCACAAGGCCACATGCTCTGCCTCCTCGACCTCGCTCACCTCCTCTTGGATCGATTCGGACTCGCCGTCACCGTCGCAGTCACCCCTGCTAATCTACCCATCCTCTCCCCGATCCTCGCCCGCTCGCCCTCCGTTTCGCCGCTCGTGCTCCCCTTCCCGGAGTATCCCTCCCTCCAGCCAGGGGTCGAGAATGCCAAGGACATCGATTTCCCGCAATACTTGTTCTTCATCCACGCCCTCGCCGGCCTCCGTGAGCAGCTCCTCGGCTGGGCTCGTGCCTGCGCCGAGCCTCCCGACGCCATCATCTCCGACTTGTTCCTCGGCTGGACTAACAGCCTCGCCGCCGAGCTGGGCATTCCGCGCATCGTCTTCAGCCCATCCGGCGCTCTGTCCGTCTCCGTTTTCCACTGGATCTGGCGCCAGATGCCCCAAAGGTCGGATCTTGATGATCCGGACGAGCTCATCTCCTTCCCTTCCCTCCCGAACTCCCCTCATTTTCGATGGCGCGACCTCTCCGGCTTCTGGAAAAGCTACCGGAGAGGCGACCCTCTCTGCGAATTCTTCAAGGAGGGGATGCTCGCCAACATGCAGAGCTGGGGTTTGGTTATCAACACCTTCTCCGAGCTTGAACGCCCTTACTTGGATTACCTGCGCGACGTCGACCTCGGCCACCGTCGGGTCTGGGCGGCGGGGCCCCTGCTACCGCCTCCCGACGCAGCCGCCGAGCGGGGCGGCGCGAGCTCGGTCTGGGGGGTAAAGGTGGCGGCATGGTTGGATGGATGCGACGAGGGATCTGTGGTCTACGTCGCGTTCGGGAGCCAGACTCTGCTGGCGCCGCCGCAGGCGGCTGCGCTGGCGGCGGGGATGGAGCGCAGCGGGGCGCGGTTCTTGTGGGCGGTCAAGGAGGGAACGGTGCTGCCGGAAGGGTTCGAGGAGCGGACGGCGGGGCGGGGGCTAGTGATCCACGGGTGGGCGCCGCAGGTGGTGATCCTGGGCCACCGTGCGGTGGGGTTGTTTGTGACCCAGAGCGGGTGGAACTCAGTGATGGAAGCGATGGCGGCAGGGGTGGCTCTGCTGACGTGGCCGATGGTGGCGGACCATTTTACGGGGGCGCGGGTGGCGGAGGAGGTGGCCGGCGTCGGGTCGCGGGTTTGCGACGACGGGCCCGACGCGGTGCCGGACCCGGACGAGCTGGCGAGGGCGGTGGCGGAGGCACAGGGAGAGGGCGGAAGGGAGAGGAGGGAGAAGGCGAAGGCAATGGCAGCGAGGAGCAGAGAGGCGACCGAGGAAGGAGGCAGCTCGTACAAGAACGTGGCGGACCTGGTGGAGGAGCTGCGTAAGCAGGTGGCGACGGCCAAGCCATCGAAAATTAAGAGCATTCCACAGCGTTTACTTCAGAGAGAATAATTTCTATAAGAAATATTCTGTGATAATTGACCTGGTTACCTGAAAAATTTATCAACATAAATCAGAAAATATTCACAACTAACAAACGGTCTAAAAATCGAACATTATATAATTGTGTCGTAATTGAGGATTAATTCTTTAATAACATTCCAATGAAATATTTAGAACATGTATTTTTCCAAATACGCTCGAATCTCAAATCTCCATCAAATTGGGATATTAAAAATAGCAGGATAAAATAATGGAAAATTTGAGAAAACTCCCCAACATCATATTGGGCTTTGCATGTACTCCCCAACCGAAAATTTCTTTGTATGTACTCCCTGATAGGATTGAGAAGACAGTTTTGTGTGTTATTTTTTTTATCAGTATAAAAGAGTAAAAATTCAGTATAAATCGTAAAGATTTGAGTATAAATTGTTTGAGATTAAGTACTAATTTAAGAAATTTGAGTAGTATTTGAAAAAATTTAAATATACATTGTTCAATATATAGTAAAAATTTCAGTATATATTATCAAAATTTAAGTATGAATTAATTTAGATTAAGTATTATTTGAAAATTTTGAGTATAAAATTTAGAAATTTGAGTATGTGAGGTTGCATCCACCACATCAAGATTTTCATATGAGGGGTCACTGAAATTTTATACTCAAATTTTTAAATTAGTACTTAATCTCAAATAATTTATACTCAAATCTTTATAATGTATACTGAGTTTTCACTCTTTTATATTCAACACATCAAGATTTTCACATGAGGGGTCACTGAAACTTTGTACTCAAATTTCTTAAATTAGTACTCAATCTTAAATAATTTATACTCAAATCTTTATAATGTATATTGAGTTTTCACTCTTTTATACTCAATCTATCAGGAAGTCAATGTAAAGAATTTATCAAGTGGGAGTGCATACAAAAGCTATTTAGGATTGGGGATTTTCTCCAATTAATCGATAAAATAATGAACTTTGGGTGTCTATAAATATTGATAAAAATATTTATTTGTATTGTGATGCTCTAACGTGTCATCCATGAAACAGCTGAGAAATTAATTAAAATATAAAAATAAAACGCCTTTTATTTTCTGTGGGTATAATTTTTTTTAAAAAATATATATTAAAAAAATATGAAATATTATTTTTGACTCTAAAAATATTCTTATTTTAATACTGCTTTAATTTTAATATATTTTTATCAATTTTGTAAAAAAAATTATTATAATAATAATATTTGATCAATTTTGAACCAATTGGATCACTTATGATCAATCGCGAAAAAAAAAATTCATTTATCTCAGCATCTTCGTTAATCCGTTTCAGAGTCAACACAGAAGAGATAAATCACGAAGATTACTAATTCAAATACTATAATTAATGTAGAAAAAATAAAAATATTAACTTTATAAAATTTTAATTTTCTAATGGGAAGATAACAATATCTACTTACTATCATTGACGCCATCCCATAAAAATCACTTTTATCAATCGTGTACACGTCTTTCCCGTGCAATTACGACGATCCCCGATGAATTCACCGTACCCCCTAGGATATAGTTTTGTTTGGGGCGGTAGTCGGAGATCGCCGATGATGACCGATCGACGATCGGAAGACTCACCGGCCATCGCCGACGAATTGACACACGGAGACAGGGAGAATATGGAACTGAGGATTTGTTCTCTTCCACTACGATAGTATGATATGCCATTAATTAAAGCATTTTGGCATTAATTCTCGAAATTAGAGTGATCTTGTTTTTTTAGAATTCGAACCGTTTACCACTAAAAATATGAACGATATTTTATCAAACCATGTAAGTAAAAAATCATAATAATTAAAAAAACATTTTGAGATTTGATTTTTACTAAAGGACATATTAAAAATTATCTACTTCCTTTTATATCCCTCCCGCCAATAACTCTCTTTCTCAGTTAGTTTTCTGAGGCATCCGAAACACTTTTTTAGAGTTTTCATTTAAAAATAAGATAATGTGGTTCGGATGCCTGAGGTGTTCTCCTTTTTCTCGCCCTACATATCTCTTTCTTCCTTGCATAACTCGACTCATCACGAACCATTTACTAAATTTTACTGCGATTGTAAAAGAGAGAGTTGAAAGCGAGAGTATGTTCTAGAGGTGACTTCAAAGAGTCGACTTAAAAGAATCGTTAAGGAAGATAGGTATTGAAGGAGAAACTTCAAGTAATAATTTGTTTGGTAGAAGGAAGAAAAAGATTTAGTAATATACGTATGTTTTGATTACTTAAAATTTATGTATACGATGAAAAAAAAATAGTATAAGAGTTCTTATATGTTTTATTTCAACTAGACCAGGTTTTGCTCTGATATGATATCAGACCTAGTTTTGTACATGACCAACTCTTCCTACTAATTTTTGATTTGGAGAAGGACTCTAACGGTGTCATGCATTACATAAATAGGGTTCTCAGAATTTGTTTAATCTTACGATAAATTCATACTTGAATACGACCGCGGACCTGAAATTATACCATATCAGGCCCGAGGAGGGCCTGATATAGTATGATTTCAGACCCTCCTCGAGCCTGATACGGTATGATATCAGGCCTGAGGAGAGCCTGATATCATCTTATATCAGGCCCATCGTGGGCCTGATATCATACAATATCAGGCGCCGAGGAGGGCCTGATATTGGATCTGTATCGATGCTTGCTCATTTTTGAATTACTGAAACACTTGATTATGAATTTGAATATTTTCCAAATTTAATTGTAATTTATTTTTCTGGAATGATAATGTTGTTGACGAAATTCTCTCAGAGATATGGAATACGCTTGTTGATAATGCTGTCATGTAGAATGGAGCAGAAATATCCAGTAATAATATTCCATTATCTTCCGAGTACAGTGGTAATAGAATTACAAGGAATTTGACATTTGATATAAACGAAGAAGCAAGTAATCTAGAAGATGAATGTCTGAATTATTCTGTAAAGTTTGTTGAATACTTTGAGCCAACCTAGGGCGAGGAGAAAGATCATGAAATCTGAAATGTAGATAAATTATAACCCAGTACAAGTGTACTAGAATTCCAAGTTGATGATATATAAATTGAGCAATATGAATTTCTCCCAAATCAGTACAGTGACTTAGAGGAGGAGTTTTCAATAGCTGATGATTTTTATATTTTGAATTCTCAATTGCTAGTTGGGCCAATTGAAGAGGCAGAGACAAGAGATGAGCATGATGTTTTTGTGGGACAGATTTTTCTATCTAGACAAGAATTCAAGAACGTACTTGTGAAACATGTCATGATTAAGCATATGAGATATAACTCAGTTGACATCTAAAGAAATAGAATTAAAGCAATGTACTTCAACCAACCATGCAGATGGAGAGTAGTTGCCCGGGGGAAGTAGAGTTCACTGTTATAAAATATGTAAAGGACACCAATGTGGAACTGTTAGGGAAAGTACTGATCATCGTGCATGCTCTTCGTCATTTATAGCGTCTTTTGTTGAAGAGAAATTTTTTCATAATGAACAATACACCAAGTATGATTATATCAGATATTAAAGCTTGATTTGGAATAACCATATCATACAGAAAAGCATATATAGCCAGGGAGAAAGCGTTGAAAAAGGTTATTGGAGATTATGATGAGGCATATAGAGATCTTCTATAATATCTGTGTGAGTTAAGAGCTAGGGATCCTGAAACTTATATGACATTATACAAGAATGGTAACAATGAGTTCCAACGGTGATTTTGAGGTTTTGGTGCTTGTCGAAGGGTGTTCATGTCTTATTTACGTAAACTTATCAAAATTGATGCCACACATTAAAGAGGGAAGTATCTGGGTGTATTGTTGATTGCTACAACGATCGATGGTAATGACAATGTTCTCCGAGTTGCCTTTGGAATAGTTGAAGTTAAATGTGAGTCTGCATGGGAGTGGTTGTAAGTATCCCTGGTTGATTTTGATGTGATCAACCGATTTAAGTTAGGTCCTGGTATATTTAATCCCTCTGCTAAGTGTGCAGGAGCTTAGGTACGGAGGAAGTCGAGCGTAAGACGTAGCGAACAAGAAGGATTGTGCGGGGAAGTGAGCCGACGGGCTCGGTACAATCCAAGGGACACGGAAGCTGCGGAAGAGTACGCCGGTGGAGCGAGAAGGACGTGCACAGTGTCCGAGGGACGAGAAGCTGGGAGGAAGGACGCTCGAGGGGCGAAAGGCCGGAGTCGGGTTCGGGTGAGCCTAACTCTGGTTGGCCGAAAATCACCTAGAAGATGAACCAAAAGACTAGTTAGTTTGACCAAGTCAAACCAGGCACCTGAAACAAAAAGAATTCTATTTGTTGCTGTGAAGATTCGAACCAGCAACCTCGCCTACATATATCACCAATCTTACCGACTGGGATAAAGAAGAGATATGATTAAAGTTGTTGCGAGCAAATGATAAAGTTATTTATCTGTTGCGAGCAGAAGACAAAGTTATCTCTTAAAGGATAACTTTATCCTTTAATCAGATCCAATGGATGCAGTTTAATCCCATCCAAGATCAGCCATCCAGATTACATCCATGGATCAACGGCCAAGAGAAAATTCCTCAACAATCAACAATCCAGATTTATTCTCTTAAGTTATAAATAGGCTTAGAGTTTCAACCTTTTAATTCATTCAATTAATTCATTCTTGTAAAATCTCTAAAAGTCTAGTATGCAATATTTGTAAGGCTTCTCCGCCATAAGGAGATTTTTATTGAGCGTCCACTGCCTTGGAAGCAACGTTCTCAGTTGCGACTAAGTTTTTTTTTAAAGACGAGTGCCTCCACTTTCATAATTTTTTTTACCGTCTATTCACCCCCTCTAGCCGGTCCAACCCGATCCAATAAGTGGTATCAGAGCCAAGGTCGCCGCAGAAAGACTAACCGCCGACTGCAGCAATTTCAAGAAAATGGTTGGAGCCGTAATCTACCCGCCGAAGTTTGAGGGGGAGTTCGCGATGTGGAAGCGCCGAATGCAGGTATTTTTTAAAACTGATATTGAATTGCTAATAATTATGAAAAATGGTTTTTCAGTTCCTAAAGACAACAACGGCAAGGATAAAGAAATAGAATCATGGACCAAGAAGGAGAAATCAGACTTTGAAGCAAATGGCAAAGCTGAATTTCATCTACTAGCTGTTCTTCCCGCGCAAGAAGTTAACCGCATTGAAAATTACAACTCGGCAAAAGAGCTCTGGGAGAAATTCCTAGAATTGCATGAAAGTACCTCCGAGCCAAAACTGAAGGCCACTTGGGACGAGTCCTCGTCAGAGGAATCAGAAGGTCAAGAATACGCGGGACTTGCGTTAATGGCAAATCATCAAGAAGGGAGCACTGATGAAGGGGGAGAGATGTCAGAAGAAACTGACGACGAAGAAAGAACCTCGCTTTTCGAAAGCGACCCGGTAAGTGAGGTCTGTTTTCTTCCTCATGATCAATTATATGCAGGAGTTAAAGCCTTGCTTAAATCTAATTGTAGATTAGAAAAAGAAAATTTGAAATTGAAAAATGAATTGACACTTACATTCTCTTCTGAAATTTTAAAAAATGAAAATGGTAATTTGAAAAACTTAGTGCAAAAATTAGAACTTGATATTGAACATTTACGCCAAAAGAAAAATAGCTTTCCTGATAATTTAAATTGGTATTTTAAAAATCATAAGGGTCAATTTAAAAATGTACCCAAAAGCTATATTCCGCCTAAATTTTTAATTAATCCTGTAGACAAGAACTTATTTTGGGTTCCTAAATTTGTATTAAACTGAATTTTTTTTGTTATTATAAATGTGTGCATTGTGTTTCTCTAACAAAAATTATGCCTTTATTTTTTTTATGCACAATTATGCTGTCTATCTACTGGAACTTCTTTCAAAAAATTTTTGAATATTTTTTCCCTTGAAATTTGAAATTAAGAGTTTAGAGGAAAGACTCATTACAATTTTTTTTCAAAATTTTCGAAATATTGTTTCCAATTTTTTAAATTTTATTGTTCAAGAACTCTTATGTGTTGGTTTGTCATTTTTGGACTTGACGAACGAATTTAAAACTCAAAATTTTTGTCCAAACTCATATCTTCATCTTCGACTTTAATAAAAATATTCAGATTTTTTTGATTTTTTATGAATTATTTATCGAAATATGATTTTTTTTCAAAATTTGATAGAAAAATATTTTGACAGGATTCGATTTTATTTTTGGAACTCCTCATCAGCTGTGGATTTTATCAAAAAAAAAATTTAAATTTTATTTAAGTCATTTTTTTAAAAAAAATGGAATTAACTTTGAAAAAATATGTCATTTTAAAATTTGAAAAATCTATGGCAACGCGATTTTTTTTCACTTAGAAAACTTTTTATCGCACTCAAAAAAAATTTTTCTTCCCTACTTATATTTCCCAATTTTTTGATGTGATCAAAGGGGGAGGAATAGTATTAAGTTAAGGGGTAGAATTTTAATTTACTTGAAATTTATGTTTTTTTAACTTAAACTGTTTACATTATTATGTATGTTTTTTTTATTTGTTTACCCTAACTTAACTCGGATTGATGCACATCAAAAAGGGGGAGATTGTAAGTACCCCTGGTTGATTTTGATGTGATCAACCGATTTAAGTTAGGTCCTGGTATGTTTAATCCCTCTGCTAAGTGTGCAGGAGCTTAGGTACGAAGGAAGTCGAGCGTAAGACGTAGCGAACGAGAAGGATTGTGCGGGGAAGTGAGCCGACGGGCTCGGTACAATCCGAGGGACGCGGAAGCTGCGGAAGAGTACGCCGGTGGAGCGAGAAGGACGTGCGCGGTGTCCGAGGGACGAGAAGACGGGAGGAAGGACGCTCGAGGGGCGAAAGGCCGGAGTCGGGTTCGGGTGAGCCTAACTCCGGTTGGCCGGAAATCACCCAGAAGATGAACCAAAAGACTGGTTAGTTTGACCAAGTCAAACCAGGCACCTGAAGCAAAAAGAATTCTATTTGTTGCTGTGAAGATTCGAACCAACAACCTCGCCTACATATATCACCAATCTTACCGACTGAGATAAAGAAGAGATATGATTAAAGTTGTTGCGAGCAAATAATAAAGTTATTTATCTGTTGCGAGCAGAAGACAAAGTTATCTCTTAAAGGATAACTTTATCCTTTAATCAGATCTAATGGATGCAGTTTAATCCCATCCAAGATCAGCCATCCAGATTACATCCATGGATCAACGTCCAAGAGAAAATTTCTCAACAATCAACAATCCAGATTTATTCCCTTAGGCTATAAATAGGCTTAGAGTTTCAACCTTTTAATTCATTCAATTAATTCATTCTTGTAAAATCTCTAAAAGTCTAGTGTGCAATATTTGTAAGGCTTCTCCGCCATAAGGAGATTTTTATTGAGCGTCCACTGCCTTGGAAGCAACGTTCTCAGTTGCGACCAAGTTTTTTTTTAAAGACGAGTGCCTCCACTTTCATAATTTTTTTATAGTCTATTCACCCCCTCTAGCCGGTCCAACCCGATCCAACAGTGGTTTTTGGAGCATACAAAGAGGTTCTTTGCTGTCGATGAACAGCCAATGACCATAGTATCAGATAGACATCATGGTATTATATCAGCAGTTAGGAAAGTGTACACAAACACCCATCATGCTTTTTGTTGCCACCACATGTCTTGTAATATGGTAATGAATACTGGAAGTAGAGCAGTTTTAGGTTTGTTTTGGGCAGCAGCACGAGCAAACACAACACTCCAATATGATCTTATAATGCAGTCAATGCTTGAAAAATATTCAAATGCCCATAAGTAGCTTCAGAACATTGACCCTAAAAGGTGGACTAAGGTACACTTTACTGGGAGAAGGTACAAAATGCTAACCATTAATTGTGTGAAGAGTTTAAACGTTTTGTTCAAGAATACATGTGAACTTCCCATAAACAGGTTAATTGATAATACAAAAGAAAGGTAGCTCAATTGTTCTTTAACCGTAGAGAGGAAGTATCAAAATGGTATGTTGCTTTGACACCTCATGCTACAAAAGAAATGAATTCAAGGAGAGAGAAAGCATGAGCATATAAGATTCACCGTACTCTCAATTAGAAATGGAAGTAGAGACATGGGGCGCTTCATACATTGTTGATTTAGAAAAAAAATATTATCAATGTCGGGAGTTTCAAAATTCAGGACTCCCTTTCTCACATGTTATTGCCATCATCATTCACCGGAACATGGATACACTCCCATATTGTGAGCATTATTTTTATTCACAAATTGGAATGTCATTTACATGAATCGTATTTACCCTTATCGAAGCGAGGAGTTTTGGCCTAGGGGCGTAAATAACACTATAGTTCTATGTCCCCGTAGCCTTGTGCAGCCCGGTAGGCAAAAGAAGACACAGATAGAGTCGAGACACAATGGAATGTAAACTCAAATGTAGCCGTTGTAAACAACTTGGCCATAATTGAAGGACTTGTAGAATGTCGTCAGCCCCAGGTTCTTAAGTTACTGGTATATGTATGCAGGAATATTCTATTTGAAGTATATATTTTGTAAGCAGAGAAGTGGATTTATATATTTTGTATCTAGTACAGCGATAGTATTGTAAAAAAACTAATTGTGGTTAATGTTGTCACTTCTAGAGGTATTCCAATAGTATGATACATTTTAGCATTTTTAATTAATGTAAGCAAAATATGATCATAGATCAATCCACAATACACGAATATTTTTTGTCAAAAGATTAATACAAATTTTGAGATTAAATATAGATTAAAATATAAAATATACAAATATATAAAGAATAAATATAAAGGAAGAAATATAAACTATAAATAAATAATTAGAGTTTAATGATTAAAATTATAAGAAAAATATAGAATAGAAAGAAAAATAAATAATTATTAGGTAATGGTGTTACAAGGAATTGAATTGTGTTATGCATTGTATATTTAGGGGCTTTTCAGATGTTGTCCGTGTTGGATCTTGGATGGCTAGAGAGGGGGGTAAATATAGCCAGACACTAAAACTTAAATCTTTTGAAGTTTTCTGCACTTGAATGGTTAGCAGCAGCATCGGAAGAAACACGAAACAGAGTAATGCAGAAACCAAACCCCTAAACTAAGTGCAAGCTCAAAACGCTAACAAAGAGGATTTACAAGGTTCGGGGATAACTTGCCCCTACTCCTTGGCTGCCCGTAAGGTGGGCGATCCCTTGATCGTCGGCAGATCAAGCCCCGAAAAATCCGGATAGAATGGAACCTCCTTCTCGGTGGAGAAACCTCTCCACAGCGTTTCAACAGAGTGATGAAGTTAAGCATAAAGAAACACTAGAATGCTTACAGAGCACTCAGACAGAAGGAACACACGAGCTCTTCACCGAGCTCCACCCAGCATAACTCTCACGCAAGAACTCCCTGCTGTTTGTGTCTGCTTGCTGATGGACTCGCCGAGCTCTCTTCCTCTTCCAAGCGCTCAAGTTTGCAGTCTCCAAAATGATGCTCAAGAGTTGCTCAAGTGATTCACAGATTACCAAAGGATGATCAAGTGTTGCTGCAACAGATAACTTCCCTCTTCTCTTCATCGCCAGCCAACACTTAACCCAGCTGCCCGACGCCAGGTCACAGACGCTCCTCTGCAGCTCCCAGCTGCTACTCTGCAACTGCCCAGCTACCCTGACCTCTCCTGGACTCCCTGAGCTCTCCTCAGCCGAGCCCCAGTCAGCCTCAGGTCAGCTTCCAGCCGTTGCCAGCGCCCGTTGTAACCTGCGATGGAAAACTGCCAAACCTGCTGAAAAGAAAGCCTCTCATTGACTCTCCTCCAATGTTTGAACCATCCCTGTAAGGCCTGTACACTTCAACAGAAGCTTAGCAAAACATATCAAATGAAATCAGCAATGTATCAGAGAATCGGCAGAGAAAACAGACGCGATCAGAGCGTCTGACAGCGTATTTGAATTAAAGTCCAGCTTCTGATCGGTCCCCAGACCGATCAGAAAGGACCCTGATCGGTCACCGGACCGATCAGGGTAAGCCCAGACCGATCAGGCTCCATCCTGATCGGTCCACAGTGAGAAAACTGGAATCGCAACTACTGCTAGATCGGTCACTAGACCGGTCACCAGACCAGTCCAGCAGTCTGCTTGCCACAACCCGCAGGAACCATACACACCTGATCGGGCACTAGACCGATCAGGATGTGGCCTGATCGGTCTGGGGACCGATCAGAGCACCTCCTGACCGATCAGGCTCCAGCCTGATTGGTCATAATGAGAAACTCGCGATTTCTGAGATCCCTTGGATCGTTCAGCAGTTCGATCAGGAGGTCTCCTTGATCAGTCACCAGACCGATCAGGAGCTAAACAGAAGCCAATCAAGAGTTTCTCCGTTCTCTCCCTGATCGGTCACCAGACCGATCAGCCCTCTCTGGATCGGTCACCAGACCGATCCACAATAGGGGTTCGTGCCAATCTCCCTGATCGGTCACCAGACCGATTCAGAGGCTTCCAATCCAACCCTAAGTCAAGAGAACGGGCTCCCAGCCTTCTCTGACTCGTGCTCAGTCCCCCGGACCAAGACTCTATGCCCAGTTTCACTCACCGGGACTTCAACCTACCTTTCCAAGCTAGGACCTGGCTTCACTCACCGGGATTTCATCAAACCTAGCTTCCCAAGCTAGGACCTGGCCCTCCAAGTCAGGGTTTCATCCAACCTAGCTTCACAAGCTAGGACCTAGCCCTCCAAGCCAGGGTTTCATCCAACCTAGCCCTTCAAGCTAGGACCTGACCCTCCAAGCCAGGGTTTCATCCAACCTAGCCCTCCAAGCTAGGACCTGGCCCTCCAAGCTAGGGTTTCATCCAACCTAGCCCTCCAAGCTAGGACCTGGCCCTCCAAGCCAGGGTTTCAACCTAGTCCCACTAGGTGAGCCTAGTCCCACTAGGTCTTTTCCACTTCACCTAGTCCCACTAGGTCTTTTCCAATGCCAGCGTGCGATCTCTCGATCCACCTGGACTTTACCCGAATTCATTCAACCAAACTTAAATCATTGTCAACACCAAAACAACAACCGGGTCAGACTGCATCAACAGTCCGATGTTGATACAGTCTGACCTTATTGTTAATTTGATGTTGACACCGATTTAAGTTCGGTTGAGTGAGAATTGAGATCGGATAGTTAAGTTCGGATTAAGTGTCCTGGTCGCAGACTGGGCATGAAGTCCTGGTGAGTGAAGCTGGGCAAAAGCCCTGGTGAGTGAAGCTGGGCAAAAGTTCAACCGGATGGATCGAGATGAGTCGAAGAGGGCTCGGGAGCTCGTTCTCCGGACTTTGGTTAGAGAGGGCTCAGTAGCTCATTCTTTGGGCCGGGATAAGTCGGAGAGGGCTCGGTAGCTCGTTCTCCGGGACCAGACTGAGTCAGAGAAGGCAAGGGAGCCTGTTCTCTAGACTCAGGGTCGAAATGATCAGAGCTAGATCAGTCTGAAGTCCGATCAGGGAGTTGGCACGAACTCTCTCGATAGTAGATCGGTCACAGGACCGATCCAGGATGTCTGATCGGTCTGTTGACCGATCCAGAAAGCTTCTGAGGAAACAGAAGATTTTCTAAATTGTCCGATGACAAATCAGCGACCACACAGAATGAACAGAGGAATTTCTAATCGGTCAGTGGGATCGATCAGCGACCACACAGAATGAACAGAGGAATTTCTGATCGATCAGTGGGACCGATCAGATAGGCTCTAGACCGATCAGGAAGTAGCCTGATCGGTCCAGCATGAGGCTGATCGGTCAAGTTGACTGATCAGGCCCTTGGCTGATTGGTCAGGCTGACCGATCATGCCTTGGCTGATCGGTCAGGGAGACCAATCAGGGGCCTTGACTGCCTAAACCCTGAGATCACAGTAGGTTTAGGGATCAGTCTGGTGACCGATCCCTGATCTCTGATCGATCAGTGAGACCTATCAGAACTTCACTGGATCGATTCGAATCGAGTCTGATTGGTCAGGAGGGTGTATGATCAGTCAAGGTGACCGATCAGTGCCTCAGAACTTTAATTCAAATGGTTGTCAGATTTCTGATTTACTTCGCTAATAAATCTGTGAGTGTGCAGATGATACAGAGCTGTGATATTCAAATAAAGGAGCAAGAAGGAGGGTCAATGGTGACTTTCGCTGGGGCTATTTTGCTTGGTATATGTTTGCAGGTTTCAACGGCGTCTGGCATCTGGCGTTTGACCTGATGCTTCAGCTGAAGAGATGACTTCAGTGTGCTAAGAGCTCGGAAGGGGTCAGAGTGGGTGACGACGTCTGTGTGTGTGTGGCCTGTGTGTGTGCAACCTGGGTATGCAGAAGAAAGGCTTAAGAAGAAGCTAGCGACGCAGAGAAGAGAACAAGAACATAGAATGAAGCAAAGGGTTGCTGTGGTTTTGCTATGGTGTTGTTGTGCTCTCTGCATTGTTTCTTCTTGCCTGATCTTTCTGCTCCATTTGTTGTGTAAGCTTCTCTAGTCTCCTGTGCTTAACTTATATTCTTCTGAGACATTTGTGGAGAGGTTACTCCACCGAGAAGGAGAAGTTATTAGCCAGATTCACTCCGGGGCCTGATCTGCCGACGATCAAGGGATCGCCCACCTCACGGGCACGCCAAGGAGTAGGGGCAAGTTATCCCCAAACCTTGTAAATCCTTGTGTTATTCTCTGTTTGTTTGTTTCTTTCTGTTTGTTTGTTTTCCCGCTGCTAACCTGAGTGCAGAAAGAAAAAGAAGTGTGTTTTTGGTGGCTGCCTATTCACACCCCCTCTAGCCATTCCAGATCCCAACAAGTGGTATCAGAGCCAAGGTGCTCTTTCTACCGGATTAACACCCTAAAAGCAAAAGATGACCTTGAGAGGAGAAGGCTTCAGCACCAACAGACCACCTTTTTTTGATGGAGCAGACTTCCAGTATTGGAGATCAAGAATGGAGTACTATCTGAAAACCGACATTGGCATGTGGTTTTCAGTCAAGGAGGGATTCACTCCTCCAAAGGATGCTGAGGGCAAGGAGCTCGAGTCATCGAGGTGGTCAGCCGAACAAACCAGAAAGGGAGAGGTAGATGCCAAGGTAGTAATCACCCTGCAGTGTGGGATGACTAAGGAGCAACTCATTAAGGTTGGTCCCTTCTCAAGTGCCAAAGATCTATGGAACAAGCTCATAGAGCTACATGAAGGCACTCGTGACTCCCGGATAGCAAAGAGGGATCTCTTTCTCAACCAACTCCAGAACCTCTCTATGAAATAAAATGAAATTGTAAGTGAGCTTCATGGTCGGTTCAAGGAGATCCTCAACGGTTTGCACTCGATCGATGAGAAAGTCGAGAACCGTGACCTTGTAAGGTATGTACTCAAGTCCTTTCCTAGGAATGCCTTGTGGTCATCCATGGTGGATGCCTACAAGGTATCCAAGGATCTTTCCATTGTAAAGTTAGACAATTTCTTTTGTGAAATGGAGCTACATGAGCTTGCTAACAAAGGCTCAAAAGAGAAGGGTATTGCTCTTGTAGCAGGGGGCAAAGGAAAGAAGAAGAAGGAGAAGAAGAAGGAAAAGAAGGAGGAGAAGGAGGAGAAGAGCACTCGTCACGTGGCTCTCATGGCATTAGAAGATTCAAACATGGAGAGTAGTGACGAATCAAGTGATCCATCAACCGCGACTTCATCATCTTCGGATGATGAAGAGGTAATTTCTCCCGAGCTTAATAAATGCTATAGAACTATAACTTGCTTAACTAACTTGCTTAAAAAATCTAAGGACAAAGTAAAATCATTAAAGTTAGAAGTAGAACAATTGAAAACTTCTAAGGATGATGAAATTGATGATTTACATGTTAAGGTCCTTGAGGATGCGAACAAGGCCTTAAAAAGTGAAGTTGAAAAACTCAAAATCTTCTTGAAAAATTTTCAAATAGCTCTAAGACCTTGGATATGATCCTCAACTCTCAAAGAGCGGTCTACAACAAGGCCGGTATAGTTTACCAATCTAAGGAACCTAGTTTTGTGTCATTAATGTCTAGAACCCAATTTAGATCACCAAATGTTTCTAGGGTTCAAAGATTTAGGAAGAAAATGACCAAGACATGAGTGCCAAAGACTTGTATTCTAGGTGCATTAGGTCATATGGTTTGGGTACCTAAATCATTTATCTTTCGTATTGTGTAGGCATTGGTTAAAGGGGAGCATCTATCAACATGGTTTGTTGATAGTGAGTACTTCAAACACATGACCAAGGATAGATCGTTCTTAATTGTAGGGCAACTTGATCATTCCTAATAGTTGGGTAACTTGGGGACATCTCACACAAACTATAAGGTCTAACAAAATGTTTGTGTATTGTTAGAAATGAGGTGAGATGTTAGGTTCAACGTAAGTGCAACACTCTTTTTGTGGTTTTCTACCTCCTGTTTATATAACTATATGATCTTTCTACATATGTCATTGTTCCATTTTTATGTGAGATTGTGTTGAGTAATCAAATTCCATGCTAGCCAAAGTGGAGTTGGGCAAATCTTGATGCCCTTGTCAAATGCAAGCTTACTACTCTATATAAGACCTCCTTTTATTATATTTGAGTTGTATTTGCATATTCATAGTTATTGAGATTGTTGCCAATAACTTCTAGAAAGACTCAAGCTTAAAGATTCCATTTATCTGACTCTCATTTCAATGTTCAACAGCCACTTTTTCTATTATCTGCTTAAACATCCAAGGGCCTACAATTCTAGTTAGATTTACTAATTAGCAAGTGCTTAACAAGCAACCTTTTTTGGGAAGGTAATGTTTCTGGTGATATTAATAGATAGATAATATATTGTTACCGAGTATGGTGATGAGTGAACACGAGCCTGCTATCGAGATAATAGTATTGAGTTGCCCAAGTACCAGATCCTAACAAGGTTAGTCTCAAGATTGTAGGGATAGGTGATATTCAAATATCCGAATATCTTATAATTAAGAATGTCTTCTAGTCAAGAGGAAAACCAATACATATGTATTTGGTTCCAAGAACATACTTGGACATTCCAATCATGTAAGATTGGTTGGAGCATTATCTTGATACAAAACTTGCTTTGGGTTTTTAATACAATCTTGTTTTGGGACTTTATGATTAAGACAAACTTGGGACTATGAATTATCCAACTTAATCCAATCTATGAATTATCAATAGAATTGAGAATTAGGACTATGGTTAAGACAAACTTGGGATTATGGACTTGATACAAACTTGGGACTATGGATAAACTGGATTATCAAAATTGGTGTGTAGGAATAAATTTTGATTAAGGGACTCAAAATCATGTTGTTGATGTAGTCTGACCTGGAACGTATCAGAGTTTCAGAAATTTTTCTGAAATTTGATCGGTCCACAAACCAATCTAAAATCTTTCTGTATCGAACAACAATGAACCCGATCGGTCCGCAGACCGATCAGGATACTCCCTGATCGTCAAGTAGACCGATCAGGCCTTTCCCTGATCGGTCAAGGAGACTGATCAGGACTATGTGTCTGATGCAGTTTGGTGCCACGCTGATATACCTGCAATACTTAGTGTCATATGATGCATATACATTTTTACCATGATCTACTTATGATATATGTCTTTCATATGCAATTCAAATATTATTCTTCACTTTTTTGTTTTGGGGAGAGACCCTTGTTTAAGGGAAGTTTTTTTTAAACTTAATAACCAGTCTACACCCTTTTCGGTGTTCGACAAAGGGGAAGAGGATGGTTAGTTAAGTTTAGGATTTATTATGAACATAACTATTATAGGGGGAGGATTCTGATTCCCTTGCAATAATAAATGTGACTCTTATGTTCATTTAATACCTAAACTTAAATCGGGTTGTCAAACAATAAAAAGGGAGAGATTGTTGATACAGTCTGACCTGATTGTTATTTTGATGTTGACACCGATTTAAGTTCGGTTGAGTGAGAATTGAGATCGGATAGTTAAGTTCGGATTAAGTGTCCTGGTCGTAGACTGGGCACAAAGTCCTGGTGAGTGAAGCTGGGCAAAAGCCCTGGTGAGTGAAGCTGGGCACGAAGTCCTGGTGAGTGAAGCTGGGCATGAATTCCTGGTGAGTGAAGCTGGGCAAAAGTCCTGGTGAGTGAAGCTGGGCACGAAGTCCTGGTGAGTGAAGCTGGGCAAAAGTCCAACCGGATGGACCGAGATGAGTCGGAGAGGGCTCGGGAGTTCGTTCTCCGGACTTTGGTCAGAGAGGGCTCGGTAGCTCGTTCTCTGGGCCGGGATAAGTCGAAGAGGGCTCTGTAGCTCATTCTCCGGGACCAGACTGAGTCAGAGAAGGCAAGGGAGCCTGTTCTCTGGACTCAGGGTCGAATGATCAGAGCTAGATCGGTCTGAAGTCTGATCAGGGAGTTGGCACGAACTCTCTCGATAGTAGATCGGTCACAAGACCGATCCAAGATGTCTGATCGGTTTGTTGACCGATCCAGAAAGCTTCTGATGAAACAGAAGGTTTTCTGAACGGTTCGGTGACCGATCAGCGACCACACAGAATGAACAGAGGAATTTCTAATCGGTCAATGGGACCGATTAGATAGGCTCTGGACCGATCAGAGGTAGCCGGATCTGTCCAGCATGAGACTAATCGATCAGGTTGACCGATCAGACCCTTGGCTGATCGGTTAGGCTGACCGATCAGGCCTTGGCTGATTGATCAGGGAGACCGATCAGAGGCCTTGACTTCCTAAACCCTGAGATCACAGTTGGTTTAGGGATCGTTCTGGTGACTGATCCTTGATCTCTGATCGGTCAGTGAGACCGATCAGAACTTCACTAGATCGATCCGAATCGAGTTTGATTGGTCAAGAGGGTGTCTGATTGGCCAAGGTGACCGATCAGCGCCTTAGAACTTTAATTCAAATGGTTATCAGATTTCTGATTTGGCTTCGCTAATAAATCTGTGAGTGTGCAGATGATACAGAGCTGTGATATTCAAATGAAGGAGCAAGAAGGAGGGTCAATGTTGACTTTCTGTAGCGATCTCGGCCTCTCTAGTCCCCGCAGGCAACCCTTAGGCTCGAGACCCTACGACCTTCCCACCCCTGGCAGTGCGTTTTTGCCTTCCCCTGATTCGAACCCTAGACCTCCAGGACAAGTACTAAAGTTCCTTGAATCTGCTCACTTGGCTACCAGATTCAAGGAACTTTAGTACTTGTCCTGGAGGTCTAGGGTTTGAATCTGGGGAAGGCAAAAATTCACTGCCGGGAGTGGGAAGACCATAGGGCACGGCTTAGAGAGTCGTCTGATGCGGCTAGAGGGGTCGTGTCGTTACATAAAAAGGGCCTTTTATGTAGTGACATGACCCCTCTAGCCCGCTCACTTGGCTACCAAATTCAAGGAACTTTAGTACTTGTCCCGAAGGTCTAGGGTTCAAATCTGGGGAAGGTAAAAACCCACTGCCGGATGTGGGAAGATCGTAGGGCATGGCCTAGAGAGCCACCTGATGGGGCTAGAGGGGCCGTGTCACTATACTACAACCACAGTGCAAGACTTTTTCAATCAAAACCTGCATGTCATGACCTCGATCACGACAACAACAATCATCCATGAGATCTAAAGGCTCTAATACCGCTCCCGGGGCTATAGTGCAGCGGAAGGGCGACTAATTGTCATCCCAAACATCTGCGATTCGATCCCCAACTACGACGTATTTTGCAGGAATTTTTCCTTAAAATGAGACGCGGACCCTGGGACGCTGGCTTTCTGGATCGCCCGCTGCGAATACTTCCCAATTTACTCTGGCGGCTAATGAAAAACTTCCGTAGGGCCGAGTCAGTTGCCCGAGCTTCGACGTTACCCAACCTTGTTAATCATTTTTTTAAAAGGCTCTGATACCAATTAACGTACGACAAAATAACGATTATCCTGCAACTGTATTGATTCGAACATGAATACCAGAAATAATCTTCTAAAACCTATTGATTCCGAAGAATACCAGAAATAGAGAAGAAAAGAAAAAAAAAAGGCACATCCAAAAATATTATTCATCCAAAAACTATCTCTAACATTAACTAAGCAATTATTTAAATAGACCTACAATCCTAAGATGTAAAAGTCAAAAATAACCCTAATAAAAATTTTTAAAAAATTAACTAACAAGGTAAAAAAAATTAGATTGTCATGCATCAGTATTTATGGTGTCGAATCTTGATTCTAAAACCTCTAAAGGACTTATGCCAAAACTGTTGATTCAAACTATAACCTACAGTGTTCTGTTCATATCACAAACGGGTAGTGCTGATTACTAAGGATTAGCGTCACTTTAGTGTTGTATTTGAAGAACAACACCACAGTGTATTGTTGATATTACAAAATGATGGTGTTATTTTACAATGACCAGTACCACTGTGGTGTTATTATTTGAAAAACATATGCACAATGTTCATATTACAACAAGGTGATGTTGGTTTCCAAGGATCAACACTACGGTGTTGTTATTCGAAGACCAACACCATGTTGTTCTGTTGATATCACAAATAGTGGTGTTGATTTTCAAAATTCAACACCACCATTATATATGCGAAGAACAAAACCATAGAGTACCGTTTTTTAATTACTCAGGTGTCAAATTCTTACAACTCAACTAATCCAGGAGATGCCCCAGCCCCATGGAAATTTCCCACCAGTCCCAAGGTAAATCATGGAAGCATCAGAGCAAGGCATTGGTCGTGGACCCCGTGGTCTTTGCAGTTCCTATAAGACCGTCTAACATCGAATCAGTACTTCGCTCATTAAGGCAAACTTGTGGGATTTTCCACCTTGTAAGACTCACGACCGCCCATCCCAAGTTTTCCCACTAAATTCAACATCAACACATGTCCATGTAGAGGATCAGACCGTGACACTATCTTTAACTCGCTACATGCCTTAATCACTACACCATGCCCGTGGGGGTAAGCTATTGATATCACAAAATGACGCTGTTGATTTTCAATGATTAACACCACTTTAGTGATGTCATTTGAAAAGCATAACCACTCCATTGCTAGTTTCAAATATCAAAACTTGTGTGGTCTTGTTGTTCAAATAGTAAGTGGCAGAAAGTGATTTGGTCGTCTCAGCGTTCTCGCTAATCCATTTTAGAGTCAACACGGAGGAGGTAAATCAAGGAAATGACTAGCCTAGATGTTGTGGCTAGCGTGTGGGGAGAACGACATATTAACTTGTCAGATTTTGATCTTAGACCTCAAGATGATAATACCTATGCACTAACCATCAATTTATCTCCATGGTAACGTTGTTGTTCAAATATTAAAATCATAGTGGTATTGGTGGTAAAAAAATCAATAACAATGTAATGATGTTTGACCAAATCAGTAATAAAGTGGTGAAGATTTAATCAAAATAATACCAAAGTAATTTATTTATTTTTAGTTATTTAATTTTTTATTTCTCTTTTTAAATTTTGTTTTATTTTTTCTCTTATAATTAACTATTTAAAAAATAAATAATCGTAAAATTAATTTTTATTTTTTACTTATATTATCATTCCTTTAATTTTATACTTTTTTATTAATGTATTTTTAATTTTTTTAAATCTTTATTAATATTGTAAAATATTTTATATATATATATATATATATATATATAGGAGATCATCCTGAATTTAATGATGTAAATTGTTAAAAAAACAATAAACTTTTAGTATCATCAATGACTTTTTATCAAACTACTCGATGAAATAATTAAAAAATAATAATTTGATTCGACTAATTTTTTCTTTAATTTAAGGTTGAAAAACGAGAGAGATATAATTGAAAATAAATACGTTCTTTGGAAATTCTAAAATGATACAACCTTTGAATCACGTAACTTTAAATACACTTTTGGGAATTCTAAAACTATGATGCGCCCTTTGAAAATTATATAACTTTAAATACGTCCCTTGATCAGTTGTCAAAATTATTTAATTATTTTTTTACTATCATTATCTTCAGTAAATTCAATGGAAAATATCAACTGTTGAATTTGATTATCCAAACGTTGTCTAAATAACTATGAAAAATGCAGACATATATGTTATTTTGGATAAAAAATTATGAAAAATGACATTTAGTAGGATTATCCAAGTGAGATCGGACATCTGACGGAATGGCTATGTATGCAGCCCACGGCCTATTACCCAAGTGGAGCGTGGCACGTGCTGCGATGGGCCAATTATAGAAGTCAATTGTCAACACGGTCACTTTCAAATTTATCTTAGTACCAATATAAATTTTTCGTAAGATTAAATCAATCCTCTCCAATATTAATCAATTTGAAGAACTAAACTTAAAATTAAAAAAAAATGAATCATAGAATTATTCATGATCCGGAAAGAATCGACGCGGATAACGAATCACCAGGATCCAGCCCGCGAGGATGACGACGAAGGGAAGTAGATCGTGCCCTGCGAGATCAACACGAGCATTAATGGGAACACACCGGAGATTTTCCGACGGAACCCACTTCAACGCTCAAGTAAGACTTCGATTGCTTGCGAGAGGACCACGAGGAAAAAAAATAGTTGTGAGTTCAGAGATCGTACCCCCCCCCTTTTTACCTGCGTGTCCAAGTACCTTATATACCCAAGAGATTGATTACCTCTATTTTTCATGTTCTCCCCCACGTTCCTTATTCATCGGTTACATGATAACTTTTGGGTAACGGCCGCAGTGACTATTAAGGCCTTAATTGTCACGTGTGACAGACAATAACTATCCAACGACTTTTCCTTAATCTGGAAAGAAGAACGGCTACTTGAAGTCGCACTATCGGGTGCATAGACCCTTGGACTCCGCTCTCTCGAGAGGATCTCAGGATATCCCCTCCCGGGAGGGCCTCGGGAGTTTGTCTTCCCGAGGAGGTCTCGGGCGTATATCATCCCGAGTTGGTCTCGGGGATATGCCCTCTCGAGGAGGTCTCGGGAGTCTACGGCCTGGCCTGACCTTGGGAGTCTCTCTTCCCGGGGAGGTCTCGGGCGTATATTATCCCGAGTTGGTCTCGGGGATTTGCCCTCCCGAGGTAGTCCAGGGAGTCTACGGCCCGGCCGGGCCTCGGGAGTCTATCTTCCCAAGATAGTCTCAGGAGTCCGAGCTAGGCATTCGGGCTTGGTGGACCCCGACATGTAGCTTCCCTGTTCCACGTGTCAACCCCGGAATGCTCAACCCATCACAAGTCCCTCCCTTCAAGTCTAATCGAATGAAATGTGGCTGATTAATTAGACCAGTTGCGCAACAAAGGAAGCTATGCACTTGCGGGTCTACATATCCATTACTTCTCCGTTGGCGGCTTGTCAGGTCCGAGGAATCGAAACATTCGTCCCTTGGCCCGAGGTAATCCTTCCGAATTAGTCCAAAAGACTTCTGCGAATTCCAAGACACAGCAATGATGGTTGTCTATCATCCATTAAAAGCGCATGGGGTCTCTTAATAGCGACAAAACACCTCCACGAATGCGGCTTTGCCACCTATTCAGGCTTCTTTTTTCGCAATCTCCTGTAGATACGCGCTGCAGGGCCATTTCAAACAACAGCCTCGAAAGCTGCGATGCCTCGAGATGGGCGTTCATCACCGTCCATGTGTCGTGCCCCCACTGTACACACGAGGCGGCTTCTTCTCTATAAAAAGGGGAGGCGAAAACATCTGTTCGCCTTCTGGCATCGCCGCCTAGCCGAGTTTGTGCACTTCGTTCTTCATCTGCTCTCGTCTTCTTTTCCTAAGGCTTCCCTTGCGTGTAAGTTTTCTTTTCACTTTTTCCCCCCTTCCTTAGAAGTCATGGGTAAGGAGGGCAAGAAGGATCAAGGTAGGAAAGGGACATCGGAGAAGGAATACCAACCAGAGTGATATCAATCCACTTCTTCTAGGGTTAAATCAGAAACCCTCCGAGCTGCCTAGAGGCCTATGGCATTCCGGCAAAAATGGAGGTGGAAGTCCCTATGGTGGATCAATCACCAGTAGAACCTCCCCTAGGGCTCTTCACTTTCTTCCTAGGGCAGGTAGAATTAGGGCTTCGTTTCCCTCATCCCCCTTTTTCATGAACATCTCCTCATACTTCGACATTCCCCTCCATAAGATGGCCCACAACGCCTTCGCCCAATGCGTGGGGCGTTTATTATTTTCAAACTCTTTGACATTCCTCTAACCCCGTGCTTCTTTCATTTTTTTTCTTTCTACCTCCATGGCGTCCAAGGGGGCCTTTAGCTTCACAGCCCGCCCCAGCCATAGATTTCTAGGAGGTCTTCCTTCCTCCCACAAGGGATGGAAGGAACGCTTCTTCTTTATTCGACTCCTCCAGTGTCCTTTCAGCCCCGTTTGCTGGAGGAAAAGCCTACCAGATGGCCCAGAAAGAAGCTATGGTAAAGGCAACAGTTGCCCACATGACCGACCTTTAGGAGGACGTCGCCCGAGCCAAATCAAAGGTCTCGATCACCTCAGAAAGACTCAAGGAAGCCTTGGAAGACAGAGACCGAATGTCCTCTGAGGTGGCCCAGCTGAAGGTAGCCAAGGATGAAGTGCCAAGGCTGAATTGCAAAACTTCTTGGGGTTTCGCTCGGGTGAGAGAGATCAATGGGGTGCCACTTCCCGACACCTTCCCCTGGAACATGACGAGATCGCCGCTGGGTTCCATCTTCTCCCAACTATCGTTTGCGAGGAGAGAGACGTCGCTGAGGGGATCTCCAGCGATACCCCGCTTTCTTCTATCGTTTCCGAGGTTTAGTATCCACTTCCTCAGACAACCTTTTCCTCAAGGCATGACATTCCTCTATAGTGTGTGTCGTACTGCCATGGAAGTCGCAGTACTTTTTTGGTGGCTCCAGCTCCCGGGTGTCGACTGTCTCTACCAGCCTTCTCTTACTAGTCTAGTGGTCCCTCCCAGAACGAGGATCCTTCGCCCAAGCCGGTGCTGGGGGTTCCCTTCTTTCAAACCGTATAGTAGTCTGCATAGGGACTCCGGCTGATTCTTTTCGACGAGCGTGCTGCACTTCTTCAACATTGACGTGCTTGACGGAGCAGCCCAGCAAGTCGTCGAAACTGGTTGGCGACTTCTTCACCAATGACCGAAAGAAATCACCCTTGGAGAGTCCCTGCGTGAAGGCGTTGACAAGGATCTCCGATGTTGCGGTTGGCCCGTCTTGCGCCACCCGGTTGAACCGCTCGATATAATCCTTCAGCGGTTCCTTCGCTTTCTGCTTAAGGGCGAAGAGATTTAACGTCGCCTTCTAATATCAACGGCTGCTGGCAAAGTGATGCAGGAACGCGGTTCTAAACTCCAAGAAGGAATTTATAGAACCCTGGGGCAGTCGCTGGAACCATCTCTAGGCAACCCTCGACAAAGTGTTCAAGAATACTCGGCACTTAACATCATCTGTGTACTGGTGCAAGAGAACCGCGTTCTCAAATTTGCATATATGATCCTCACGATCCGTCTTCCCATCGTAGTCAGCAATGTCAAGACTACAGAACTGCTTCAGCATGGGTTCTTCTACGATGTCACGCGAGAAAGAGGTGGAGGGTGCCCTCTGAAAAGTCTTAGGTCCCTCCATCTTCCCCGGTCCTTCTTCCTGCCTGAGGACGTTAGAAGCGATAAAGTTAGCCTTTTCCAGATCTCCCAAGGAATCTCGCCAGTGCGCTGGAGTTGTCACTGCGTGTCCCACCGGTGGCGAGACAGATCTTCGGTTGTGGTGGTGTGAGATGGAGATTCTGCAGATCTCCCCTTGCCCCGAGGCCGCTCGACGTGATGTGGCTTGCTCAATTTGGTGCTGCTCGAGCGCACCCGTGATGGTGTTGGTGACCAAGCGATCCAACTCCTCTTTCGTCAAGATGATGGATTGTCCCTCTGGTTCGGCCATCACTATGCTCTTGGTACTTTGATTTAGTAGGTTCTCATAAACGGTGTCAAACTTGATCCGGAAGGAATCGACGCGGATGACGAGTCATCAGGATCCAGCCCGCGAGGATGATGACGAAGGAAAGTAGATCGTGCCCTGCGAGATCAACACAAGCGTTAATGCGAACACACCGGAGATTTTCCGGTAGAGCCCACTCCGACGCTCAAGTCAGACTTCGATTGCTTGCGAGAGGACCACGAGAAAAAAGAATAGTTGTGAGTTCAGAGATCGTACCCTCCTTTTTATCTGCATGTCCAAATACCTTATATACTCGAGCGATTCATTACCTCTATTTTCTACGTTCTCCCCACGTTCCTTATTCGTCGGTTACACGATAACTTTTGGGTAACGATCGCAACGACTATTAAGGCCTTAATTGTCATGTGTGATGGTCAATAACTATCTGATGTCTTTCCTAATCCGGAAAGAAGAACGGCTACTTGAAGTCACACTATCGAGTGCATTGACCCTTGGGCTCCGCTCTCCCGAGAGGATCTCAGGATATCCCCTCCCGGGAGGACCTCGGGAGTCTGTCTTCCCGATGAGGTCTCAGGTGTATATCATCCCAAGTTGCTCTCGGGGATATGCCCTCCCAAGGAGGTCTCGGGAGTCTACGGCCTGGCCTGACCTCGAGAGTCTGTCTTCCCGGGGAGGTCTCGGGCGTATATTATCTCGAGTTCGTCTCGGGGCTCTGCCCTCCCGAGGTAGTCCCGGGAGTCTACAGCCTGGCTGGACCTCGAGAGTCTATCTTCCCGAGATGGTCTCAAGAGTCCAAGTTAGGCATTCGGGCTTGGTCGATCCCGACACGTAGCTTCCCCATTCCACGTGTCATCCCTGGGATGCTCAACCCCATCAATTCATGAATCTTAAGACAATGAAAACTAATGAGTATCTCCATTAGGTCTCTGTCTAAGATCTCTCGAAGTTTAACCTACTTATTCATATCACGGGTGTTTCATAAACCGCTAAATAGGATTGACAACCACTCTATCATATCACTAAATAGGATTGAAAACCACTCGAATGGCTTGATTTTCTCTGTAGATTTACAAAAAATTGATCTATGTTAGATCAATGTGTCTTCTTATTCATCTCATTTTTTTTTGTTTACTAGTATTAGGTATCCAGTCTTTCAGATCGACTAATTCTAACATAATCAATATAACCCACGAAAATTTTCCACCGACAAGATAAATTTAAAAGTGCTGTAGCTAAGGACGTAGCCAAGATTTAAACTACATGAGACTAGTGCCGACTAGCTAGGGTTGGCTACTTGGGAATATGACAGTTTGTGATTAAATTGAAAAAAATATAATATTAAAATTCATTAATTTTTTTAAAATAAAAAGGTGGAGTTGGAGTCCACCCTAGCCTAAGGAGGCTCCTCTCTTACTCGCAGAGAACGACCCAGCAGTCCAACATCCTATATTTATTATCATATTACAGTGCGCCGCAATTAGAAATTGAACCGTGAGTGTTTGAAGGACTGCATGGGCACTCTTTTGCTGCAATATATAAAAAAAATCTAATGTTCTATCATTTGAAGCTAAATGTGATATCGTTCACCCCAAGTGATGCAATATTGTCAACCCCGCAGCAAGATACAACTAAGTAAATTACTAGGTATTTTGCCCTAGCACAACGTCTTTTATATGGGAGAGGTCAGACATCCAACGAGACATTAACACCCATTGAAAATTGGCCTAGATCTATTGGAGCAAACACTCATACAATTACCAACTGTGTCAACTCATGGAGACAAATATTCTCTTAACGGCAAAAGGTGATTCACTCGCCCCCAGCACCAATTCTCAACCCGTCTGAGGGCCAATACGAAAAAGATAAATCAAGTGGACTACTAGCTCGAACAATAACTAGCACATAAGAAAAGACAGACACTTGACTTTATCACAATTTGATCTTATGGCGGCAAAAGGTGATCTCAATGATGATCTAGAAGAAGATTAATCTTCATTTCCCATATGTAGTTCGATATGAAGTGAAGATCTAGACGAAGATATTCACCATTGAACTTTGCAACATGCCGCCTTCAGTGTAGATTTCTGATATGCTCATCGTGTGCGAACTGAATCGCTAAGCTATTGAATCACATTCCACACATGGTATAATAGCCGCCTTAATGAAGCAAAAAAGTGATTTTGCTCATCCCGAGGATCCCTCATCGCCGATCCCATGGGAGATGAAGGAAAGTAAATAACGAACCAAGCGACATCCTAGGTGGTAAATCACGTATCAGAGCAGCCTCAAGCTCTATTGCTCGGTCAATTGCTCGAAATGCAAAACCCCAACTTATAAGCATTACTTCTCCAATCCCCTTCAGTTCACTCGATGGTTTCGCTGGCGTCGACACTTGAAATTAAGACTGCAATCATGGAGCTTCAAGTGTAACACTATGATGCAAATATCAATCATTACCCTTGTTTCAGTCGAAGAAAATCAGGAAGGAGGTGAAAAAACAGAAAGAAAGAGTTGAAATACAGACACTCATTAATGGACTCCAAGAAATTGAAGGGCTCATGGGGCCTTCAGAAGATATCACCACCAATCTGGAACTTGTGTTCCATTAAAGAAGAGGAAGTTACTCGTGCAACTGTAGTGTAATAAAAAAGGGTTAGTGGTCGGACATGCTTCCAAGCAATAAAGGTTCGAATCTCACCAAGGCACATTTCATTTGAGGAGTTCAAATTACTTGTGACATTACGCTTCCCAATTTACTTTGATGGCCAGGATCGATTACTTTCATAATTAATTGAATTGTAAAAGTTGGATACCTACATTACTTAATAATAATAATAAAAAAAAAGATTGGCCTACTGATTCATTTGTTTGAATGCAAATGAAAATTAATAATCTCAAACGCGTGCAAAAGTTTTAATTTTTAACTAGACTGAGACTATTTCAATATCATAATAATGTTTTGAAGCATAATGCCGATAATAGATTGGAGTTGAAGAAAGAAGGAGATTAAGCATAGCAAGAAATCTAAGTCAAGCATTATTTTAAATCTTATACCATGCTGGACAAAAACGATCAAAACATATCACATATCACTCCGGTAAATGATCAAAAATCGATGTCTCCTTTGCTGTCACTGGCACCATGCATCATAGTGTTCAGTCATGCATCAAAGTGTCCGGTCAAAGATTGAAACTACAACATGACTCGAGATTTTAACCTTGATGTCGAGAAGTATCGAGTAGTATCGGTATGAGATTACAAACCATTATTGAGACTCCCTGTTGCACTTCCCATGCTCCCTCTCTATTTTTTTTCCTTCTGATGGAGTGCTCTACTGTTCCATGGCCAGACCAACTCCAACACAACTTTGCTGACAAGCAAGCTCATAGACACTAGAGTTCATGCATAATCTGTCCTCCAATGGGACAAGGTTCCAAGCAAAACCTAAAGGTTCAGATTTGCCTGTTGTCCTCATTAGGCTTATGATACAATAACTTAAACTACTTCAATCATAAAATGAATCAAGCAAGTCCTGGCCCTATAATTAATTGGCACAGCGTTCAGATTCAGATCTGAAATGTACATATATTCTGAACTGTTTCTACTACATTACAACTGGATACAATTCTCAGTTGAAACATCTGCAAATCCACTGCTAAAATCGAAATGTAAATATATACTTCCTAAGCTCTTGGTGGCATTCTGACCTGACTGTAATATTATCTTGATCCTACTTGAAGAGTCAAAAAATGGAAGCTTAATGGAAGAGAAGGGACTTGTGTTTGAATGAAATGAGATTGGAGTACTCTTCGAGTGCTCCAACACTTCACGTGGCTATTAATGGCATTTATTGGGCATGAAAGTCTAACCGAAAAAAGGTTGACGATTGCATTAGACACACAATTAATTGCAAAATTCGTCTAAATTTATGAACAAGCCGACTCTAAATAATTAGGACAAACATCACTTGACGATGACGATAATAATACTATATGAATAGCGTTCAAGGTTTTTCTTTATTCTTAAGCAAATATATAAGTGTATTGCTGAAGTTGAGGGACCCCTTCATATGTATCATTCAGCACACAACCACCATGACATGAAAATTGGAGGTTGTGGAGGTGGCTGATGACAACATACCTGTATGTTTGTCGATAATTTTGGCAGGTGAATGTGCTGAAAAATAGGTTAGCTGGCCCAACAGAGAATTATATTATTTTTGATAGGCATAATCTAAACTTCACAAAAAGTTTGAATACAAGCTAGTGACATTTATATTTGGACCATGTTTAACAAGGGTAGTAAATGAGTTAAACTTTGTGTTGTTCAAGATTATTTGATAAGATAATTGAGTCAAGCTAAAATGAACCAAACCATAGAGATGACTTGATTTCATTTTTATGAGATAAGCTTGATTCAAGCTTGACTTGAATTTGGTTCGTTTAGATATTATTGAGCTCTCAATATGAGCTAGTTTAATTGTTTGAAATTTTTACAATTTAAAAGTTTGTTATGAATTTGATATCACATGCTTATTTGTTTGTTTAGAGAGCTTCTTTGTCTATTTAAAATTTGATAAGAGATTTGTTAATGAACAGTTCATAATTTTTATTCATTGGAGAAAAAATAATAACGCTCATCCCAGATGGCTCAATATCATCGGTCCCCCAATGAGATACATCTATAACAATTGACCTTTGATCCCGATCCAGCTTGCGTATAGCCTGACCCGTCAGCCTGGTGACCCATCAGGGGAAGGTAGGTTTGTGGGCCCCAGGAGCCCACCGAATATAGGGCCCAGGTCGGCGGTTCGGCCCGTTTTCCCCGAAGGAAATGGGGCATTGGGCCTGATTAAGGACGGTCACCAAGACAAAGGGGGTCGAAGCCCTGAGTCCGGGAAGTCCCGGGCCGGGAGGTTCTGAATCAGGAGAGTCCCGGGTTGAAGAAGTTCCGACTCGGAATATCCCGAGGTTGCAGTACTCCCGAATCAGAAAACCCCCGAGTTAGGAGCATCCCGAGCCAGAAGAGTACCCGATCGTTGACCATACTATTCCCGAGTCAGCCGAGTTCGGACGTGCATCCCGGACCACGCACACCCCAGCTCGGGAAGCATACTTTCACTCGGGAAGCCCTCCTTAGCTCGGGAAGACGAGTTATTTTCGGTTCTTGTCGTGACTTATCAAAACAAACACTCCCTGACACAGGACTAGCAGAAGAAGTACAGCGTCGGCGCAGGTCTGGTACCATTCCAGCCGAATCGCAAGTATCCCGCTGATGCCATAATCTCCTTGTCATACCCTAGCTCTCCCGTACTACGGCCACATACGCCTGTGTCAGGCCGAGCGGCGCCTGACGACGCTCGCCCTTAAGTTGACAGCGCCCCTTTCCATATTCCGGTATGCGACACAATACCCTACCACCCTGGTCATGCCTTACCCTGTCCTCGTATACGACAAACAGGTGGCAGACGGGGCAGAAGCTGTCAGCTTCCCCGGCTATATAAGTCTCTCCACTCTTCGTCCCCCAAGTACGGGCAATAGTGTTATTGCTACTGTTCTATTGCTTTCGTTGCTCTTCCACCACCGGGGACTGACTTGACCATCGGAGTGCCTTGCCGTGGACTTTTCCCAGCGGGTTCTAACGGTCTTTTTCTTGCAGATCGCAGCCGACCCCAACAGTTCGTGATCTTCAGGAGACCGCGTGTGCTCTTGGGAGTCCACCTCGCTTCGCGACAGGATCAAATTTAACGCTAGAAGTAGGGCACTTAGCCTGATCGGAAGCGAAAGATGGAAGATCCCAACCGAGTCATGATGACCATCACGCCTGAGGAGTACGATGTAGCGACCCACCTTCTTCTACCTTAGACGGATCGTTACTTTTCTCTACTTCTCGACTTCTGATGCATGACTAAAAATGCGGAAATCTTTTTTTTTCTTTTAAATTCATCTAACAATGATATTCTAACTTAAGTAGTCATGCACGATACCATATCACACTTTCCTTCTCAAAAGCTCGCAAGATGATACTCATTGAAGCTTGCCTCGCCCAACTCATCTTTCGGGTATCAGTCGACTGATACTGTATCAGTCGACTGATAGGCCTGAAATCTGAAATTCAGGTTTCGGCACTTGCTTCAAAGGTCCACCAATCATGTATTTTCGAGCCATATAAAACTATGATACCATTTCTATACTCTATGCCAGTTTTCTAAACAATTTAGCCAAACAAAATCAATCCATAAACTTGAAATTAGGACTTTTGCGGAAGAAAATAAACTATTCAAGTTATATGAACTTTAACACTAAAGTTTGTACTAATCTTGACTCCTATGCATTCCTAACACCAATTACATGTTTTATAACCTTGCTAAAGCATTATGAAATATGGATGCAACTTTTCTAAACATATTTAAGCAATAAAACTTAATTCAAGAGAAATTGATACTATCTCGGCACATGCATCTATTTCTCTAACAAAGTATCAATATCTCCAACTACTCTCATTTCTACTCATCCAATGCAATCATATGAATATGTAGGCTAAAAGAAATAACATGGAATCTATACTCTAAGAAATTGAGTATGTAAAACTATTCAAAACTTATATGTTTGCTAGCTCCATAAAACAAGAACTTGAAATCTGAGTAAACTATAACATTGTAATTTAAATAGTTAAATTGTCTCGTCTCAAAGATCTTCAAAGATCTCTCCAAAATCAGCCACCACACACACTTTTCTCAGCACCGCCTCGTCGCCTTCCTTCAGAATTGCTTGCCTTTACCTTTATCTGCAATAAGAGGAAATGCATCTAGTAAGCAAAAAGCTTAGTAAGTACTATCTAGCTCACAAAATCTCGAAATGTGCAAACATGCTTCTAGAACAATATGAAAATCATATGAGATACTAATATGCTTGAAAGAAAACTAAGAACATGTGTAACTCAAAACATGCATACTCAAGCAATAATAAATCTCAATTTACTTTTCTTGGCTCAACTTGAAACTTTAGCTATTCTTTAACTTTTGAAAACTTTCTTAACTTTCGAAACTTTGCTAAAGCATATACTTGAAAATAATAATCACTTGGATCCACTGAAGACGTAAGTACCATCTGATGCGCGTTCCCTAAAAGGTTGGGGTAGCGAGCCACCAATCCTAATAGAGCAGACCTTGGTCTACCAGGGCCAAGACCTTGGAATTGGACACCTGGATTTCTTTAACGACGCCCTTGGACGCCGAGTACTGGCCTTAGAAAATAAAATAGCTTTTCTTTTTTTCTTTCTTATCTGTAAATGCCTTGGCATTTTCTCGAGCACCTTGCGTGCTTAAATCCCTAAGTCTTGACTTTTGGGGATTTCTTAAGGCCTTGGCCTTTTCTTTTCTTATCTTTATCTTCTCTTTTCTTTTCTCATAGCTTTTCTTGGACCCTAAACTCACATAGGGTACTTAATCAAACATATATAATCATATAATGAACTAAGATCACATGAAAAATCTTAAACTAAAGGAAATATCTCTTTTAAAAACTTTTAAAGGAAATTCTTGCGGAAAAACCGCCTCTTACTGCAGGTGAGCAGTACTTACATTGATATCTTGGACTTACAACCAAGATTGACGTCTAGAGCTCGGGAGAAACTTGAGATCTCGGAGAATTCTTCACGCCTACGCGTTCCTCTCGTCGCGGGGATCCCGAATATAGGAATATCTCTCGGAGGAGAGCTTTGGCCGGCCCTCTATGGTTTGGTGTTGGTCGGCGTCGCCCAAGAGAGGAGAGGAGGTCGGCGTGAGGGTTTGGAGAGGAGAGAAATAAAACTTCTCTCTTTAATTATCTATTTATACTTAAGGGGCGGACCAACCTAACTATACCTTAAATACACTTCTCTCCGTCCCTTGTTGTGCTTGATACCCTAGCCTGGCTGGTCGCGCGCTTGCCTTGTCTCCCGCTGGTCGCGGGTTCGAACCACCGGCTGCCCTTAAGTGGTTTTTCCTTTTTCTTTTTTTTTCTTCCTTTTTAAAATACTAAACGAACTCGAAAAATTCCATAAAAATATTCTAAAAATCCCTAAAAATATCTAGAATATTTCTAAACCATTTTTAAATAATTCTAAGGACTTTAAGAACTAAAAATGGGAATTTTGGGGCGTTACAATCCCCCATACCTTATGAAAAGTTCGTCCTCGAACTTAGAATAACTCTGGATATCTCTCTCTCATGCTGTCCTCACGTTCCCAAGTAGCCTCTTCATGCTTTTGATTCTGCCAGATGACCTTCACTAGTGGCACTTCTTTGTTTCTTAATCTTTTAACTGCCTTGTCCACTATCTGTGTCGGTCTGCTCTCATAACTAAGATCTTCTTGGATCTGTACTGACTGAGGCTGAATCACTTGGCTAGGGTCGTGAATATACTTCTTTAGCATAGAGACATGAAAGGTACTGTGGATAGCTGACATATCCTCTGGTAGGTCCAGCTCATATGCTACCTTACCCACCCTCTTTATGATCTTGTAGGGTCCTATGTAGCGAGGACTTAGCTTGCCCTTCTTGCCAAATCTCATCACTCCCTTCATAGGAGCGACCTTGAGAAATACTGAATCTCCAACTTGGAATTCAAGTGGCCTACGGCGTGTGTCAGCATAACTCTTCTGTCTACTTTGGGCAGTCTCAATCCTCTGGCGGATCGTCTGGATAGCCTGAGTGGTCTCATCTATAAGCTCAGTCTGGCTGTCTAGTCCTGACTCCATCTCTTTCTTCTCACCAGCTTCTTGCCAACATATGGGTGATCTACATTTCCTGCCATATAATGCCTCATAAGGTGCCATCCTGATGGTGGCCTGATAGCTATTGTTGTAGGCAAACTCAGCTAAACACAGAAATTTACACCAACTACCTTTAAAGTCCAACGCACAAGCCCTGAGCATGTCTTCTAAAATCTGATTTACTCTCTCTGTTTGTCCATCTGTCTGGGGATGGAAAGCTGTGCTGAACTGAAGTCTAGTGCCTAGGGCGTCCTGAACACACCTCCAAAAATGGGAGATGAATCGCCCATCTCTGTCAGAAACGATCGACTTCGGGACTCCGTGAAGCCTGATTACTTCTTTCACGTACAGCTGTGCTAATTGCTCTACCGAATGCGATAACTTGATGGCTAGGAAGTGGGCAGACTTGGTCAATCTGTCCACTATCACCCAAATTGCATCGTGTCCATGGGTGGTTCTTGGAAGACCTGTGATAAAGTCCATGGATATTTCTTCCCACTTCCACTCTGGAATGGGAAGTGGCTGTAGAACTCCTCCTGGTCTCTGGTGCTCTGCTTTGACTCTCTGGCAGGTCAAGCAGGTACTGATATATCTGGCCACGTCTCGCTTGAGTCCAGACCACCAGAATCTTTTCTTTAAATCTTGATACATCTTGGTAGAACCAGGATGCATAGAGTATGGGGTACTGTGGGCCTCTTCTAGAATATTCTTTCTTAGTTCCTCATCATTGGGGACGCAAAGGCGGTCTCCAAAATAGAGGATGCCACTGTCTGATACTCGAAACTCTGAATTTTCTGCCTCTTGGATCCCCTGCTTGATCTTCTGGATCTCTGGGTCTTGATCTTGCTTTTCTTGTATATCTTTAAGCAGGGTTGACTCTAGAGTCAATGCAGAAAGTTGCCCAATTATTACCTCGACTCCAAAATTCTCTATTTCTTTCTGAAGTGGTAGAGACAGTGATGATAAGGACATCAGTGCCGCACAGGATTTTCTGCTCAGTGCATCTGCCACTTTATTAGCTTTACCTGGGTGGTAGAGGATTTCACAGTCATAATCTTTGACCAACTCTAGCCACCTGCGCTGCCTCATATTCAGATCTTTCTGAGTGAAGAAGTACTTCAAACTCTGATGGTCTGTGAAGATTCTGCACTGCACTCCATACAGGTAATGTCTCCAAAGCTTCAGGGCAAAAACCACAGCTGCTAGCTCAAGGTCGTGGTAGA
>JAGFNQ010001577.1:1032567-1165803 GCA_024364735.1 Boesenbergia rotunda
CTTTAGTTTTAACCTACTTAGCATAAGTCAGTTATGTGACTCTGGTTATTTAGTTACCTTCAACAATTCTAACTGCCTGATTAGAAATGCACAAGACTCAGAAATAATGCTTAAGGGCACTAGGAGAAATAATGTATATACTATAAATCTTCCCCGTGTACCCAAATGCATGTTAACACAATTAGAACAATCAAAACTCTGGCATAGGAGATTAGGTCATACCAATCTAAAAACTATCTCAAAAATTACCCAACTTGGCTTAATCAAAGGTATCCCCAAAATCAAAAATGAAAACCTAATATGTGAATCTTGTAATCAAGGCAAACAAACCAAGTCTAGTCACAAATTGATCCAATCTGATCAAACCCAAACCACACTTGAGCTCCTACACCTTGACCTACTTGATTCACATGGAGCCAAGTCACTAAGTGGAAACCGATATTGCTTAGTGATAATTGATGACTACTCTAGGTTTACCTGGGTCAGGTTTCTAAAGACCAAAGATGAAACCCTAAACCTGTTTAACAACTTTTGTAAATTAATTGAAAATCAAAATGACATCAAAATCAAAAGACTTAGGTCTGACCACGGGGGAGAATTCGAGAATCAAAGATTCGAAGAATTCTGCAAAGTAAATGGATATAAACACGAATTTTCGTGTCCTAGGACCCCCCAACAAAATGGCATAGTAGAAGGAAGAATAGAACCCTACAGGAAGCTGCTAGGGCTATGCTCAATGAATTTGACCTACCTAACCACTATTGGGCAGAAGCAATTAGCACAGCTTGCTATATCCAAAACAGGATTCTGCTTAATAAAAGATTAAATAAAACACCCTATGAACTTTACTATCATAGACTTCCAAACCTACACTATCTTAGAGTCTTTGGATGCAAAGTCCATATTCTTAATACCAAAGACTATCTTGGAAAATTCCAATCCAAGTCAAACCCAGGTATCTTTTTAGGGTACTCTACAACAAGTAGAGCTTATAGAGTGTACAACAAAACAACTAAGAGAATTGAAGAAACAACCAACTTAATATTTGATGAAGAAACTAACCCAAAATCTAATAATTCTGACTTAACTTCATCAAATACTGATCAAGAAGATAACTCTGAAACCCCAATTGATCCCTTTAATGACTTAACAATTGAACCAACTTCTGAATCAGTTGAACCAACCAATGAACCCAGAACTGAACCTATTAGACCAGCTGGACTGAAGCTGAGCCAAGTACTAGAAAAAACCAAGAAACCCAGACTAAGTCACCCAACTGACCAAATTGTAGGTGATCCAACCTTAGGAGTCAGAACTAGAGCTTCCTATAGAATCTTAGTCAAATAGCCATGATTTCAAAGATTGAACCTAAGACTATTGAGGAAGCCCTACCTGATCCTGACTGGATCTTAGCCATGCAAGAAGAGTTAGCCCAATTTGAGAGAAACCAAGTCTGGGAGTTAGTACCTAAACCTAAGGACAAATCCGTAATTGACACTAAGTGGGTATTTAGGAATAAGTTAAACGATCAAGGTGAAATAGTCCGAAATAAAGCCCGCTTAGTAGCTAAGGATTCAGTCAAGTAGAAGGGTTGGATTATGATGAAACCTATGCCCCTGTAGCTAGACTTGAGTCTATTAGGATGTTACTAGCCTTTGCATCCCATAAAGGATTTAAATTATACCAAATGGATGTAAAGTCAGCCTTCTTAAATGGGCTTATTAAGGAAGAAGTTTATGTAGGACAACCCCCAGGGTTTGAGGATATAGAAAAACCCGATCATGTCTACAAACTTAGTAAAGCCCTTTATGGACTAAAACAAGCACCCAGGGCCTGGTATGAAAGATTATCCAATTACCTAATCTCTAAAGAATTCAAACAAGGTCAAATTGACCCAACCTTGTTTGTTAAAATTTTAGAAAAGGATATATTTATTGCCCAAATTTACGTAGATGATATAATATTTGGATCAACTAACTCTAAATTTCTAAAAGAATTTGTAACAATAATGGAAAATGAGTTCGAAATGAGTTTAGTTGGGGAACTTAACTTTTTCCTAGGGTTACAAATCAAACAAACTAAGGATGGAAATTATGTACATCAATCTAAATATGCTAAAGAACTAATTAAGAAATTTAAAATGGATAACTCTAAAAGTATAAGTACCCCAATGGCCACAAATGTGAAAATAGATAATGACCCTGATGGCAAACCAGTAGATCTAAAACTTTATAGAAGTATGATAGGAAGTCTACTATACCTTACAGCCAGCAGACCTGATATACTTTTTTCAGTAGGAATGTGCGCTAGGTACCAAACCTGTGCTAAGGAAACTCACTTAGCAGCCCTAAAACGAATTTTAAGATACATTAAGGGCACCCTAAATGTAGGGATATGGTACCCTAGGACTTCATCCTTTAAGTTATCAGGATACTCTGATTCTGACTATGCTGGTTGTAAATTAGATAGAAAAAGTACAAGTGGAAGCTGTCAACTTTAGGAAACAGCTTAGTAAGTTGGTGCAGTAGGAAGCAGCACTGAGTAGCTTTATCAACAACTGAAGCTGAATATGTAGCCTTAGGAGAGTGTGTAGCTCAACTCCTATGGATGATGCATACTCTTAAGGACTTTCAGCTAGACTACAATCAGACCCAAGTCAATATTGACAATATTAGTTCAATTAACTTAACCAAAAACCCAATACAACATTCTAGAACCAAACACATAGAAGTAAAACATCACTTTGTAAGAGATCACGTAGCTAGGGGTGAAATAGTCCTTAAGCATGTAGACTCCAAGTCCAACCTAGCTGACATATTCACTAAACCCTACCTAAATCTGAGTTTAGCTCACTAAGAAGGCAGTTAGGATTATGCTTAGTAGAATAGAATCATTCTTTTTGGTTTCTGCTTTAATTGAAAATGTCTTAATTGATTTTAAAATAAGTTCTTTGTTAAAAATGTTTTACTTTGATTTTTTTACTTAGTTTTATTTCAAAAACTACCCCCCTTCAAAATTAGGGTTTTTCTTCGAAATGGAATTAGCCTAGGCTCTAACCCTAGAATTGCATGCACCTATAGACTTAGAAGCCAGCATCTCACAAGCACCTTAGGATACTTTTGATTGATAACCTAGAAAGGATTGAGATGCTTAGGTCTTTGCCTCAATTCAAGATGCTTTAAGTCAGTGCATCGGCAGCAATTGGGGCACTAAATGAACAGCAATCAGGTCAAGTGTCAAGTTTAGACAATCTAACTTGAACAATGCACTTAACTTGACTAACTCTAGCAAAAGCTACTGTTTATAACAGTTAGTAAGTAGCTAAATGGGTTAGATAGGTCCCTAAAAGATTTAACCAGACTTAGGTCCTAGCTCAATTCAGTACAGCAAATGCTTTATTATTGCAAATATCTTTCTGTGAATTTTTTGATATATGTCAAAGGGGGAGAGTTGGAAAGGAAACAGGGAACAAAAATGTTTTTCCAAAATTTCTAACTCTGAAAGCTCAATTTGTTTTGCTTAAAATTCTTTTTGCTCTGAATTGCTATTAATTTTTTGCTTAAAATATTCTCTGAAAAGCTTTTTCTAAAGTCTGAAATTTTTTTCTAAATCCTGAAAATTTTCTAAGTCTGAAAAAGTTTTCCAAGTCTCAAATTTTTTTTTAAAACAAGAGTTTTCAAAAACTGAAAAAGTCTAAAGTTTAAAAAGTTTTCCTAAAACTCAAAATTTGCTAAAATGTGAAAACTTCTTCAAACTTAGAACATTTTTCTTGAAAAACTCAGCCAATACTTAAAAAGTTTTTCGATAATAAAATTTTCTAAGTACTTAAACTAAAACCACCTACTTTTGAAAAACCTAGGGGGAGATTACTTCCAGGGGGAGGGAATCTAACTTAGGATTTCAATTTCAGCATTTTTTACCTTAACCTTTTGAACTAGGTTGTCATATATCAAAAAGGGGGAGATTGTTGGGGCAGATTGCATCCAAGTCAAACCTGTGTTTTGATATTGACAAAAGGGTTCAAAAGTTAAGGGTTAATTGGTGTCTAACAAGTTTCTTGAGTGTACAGGAAAAGCCCTAGTGAAGGAATGCTAGGCACTGGCGAAGGACTGCCAGACTAGACAAAGTCCTAGCGAAGGAATGCTAGGCACTGGCGAAGGACTGCCAGACTAGACAAAGTCCTAGCGAAGGAATGCTAGGCACTGGCGAAGGACTGCCAGAATGGACAAAGTCCTAGCGAAGGAATGCTAGGCACTGGCAAAGGACTGCCAGAATGGACAAAGCCCTAGCAAAGGAATGCTAGGCACTAGCGAAGGGCTGCCAGAAGTAAAGACCTAGCGAAGGGCTGCTAGGCACCAAGCGAAAGGCAGCTTGGTACCTCAAGACCTGGCGAAGGACTGCCGGGCAAAAGTCCAACTGGAGGATCCGGTTGGCACCAGGTAAAACTCTCCCGAGAGGAGTAGGTGAGGACGCGTTCCCCTTGAGGGAACATTAGGCGTCGGTTCGACCTAGGGCTCCATTTTGGAGACCAAAGTCAGAACCAAGACAGCTAAGGCTGTATAAAATAATAATATAATTGTTATTTGGACTAACCCTGGATGCAGGATCGAAGGACTGAGTATCTGCAGCTCAGAGAGCCTCGAAGGAGTGAGGCAGAAGCTGAGCAGGGCGCCCCGGACGACCAGGGCGCCCCCAAGGTCAACCCAAGTATGTAACAACCTCGACGCGTTTTCGCCCCGCTTGTCGCGGGCGCCGCGCGTGTCGCGGGCGCCCCCACTGCCAGCTGTCGAAGCGCATCCCAGCGAAGCCGAAGAGATGAGGCCTTTGACCGGTCAAGCCGGGCGCCCCGAGTCCTCCGGGCGCCCCAGTCAAACCGGATCCCGAGGATAATGGGATCAAACGGCGACCGAGCTACAGCCGGATCGGCTGCCACGTGGGGGGCGCCCCCGTCGACCAGGGCGCCCCTAGGCCCTATATAAAGGGCCCTCGACCTCCTTCTTCAAATCATCAATTCTTCGGACACTTCCACGCTCTTCTGCTCTCGTGCTTTGCTCCAGATACTGCCCAACTAGAGCCGACGACGTCCCGCTACCTCGAAATCTTCGATCTACTCCGGACGTCGGTAAAAGAAGAGCATAATTCTTATTATATAAAGTTTACTGCACTTATTCTGTATTCAATAATTGTAAACTGGTTTACGAACTTATAGAATTGCCCGCAGAAAACGGTCAACGACCGTGGTTCTTGGAGTAGGAGTCGACACAGGCTCCGAACCAAGTAAAACGACCGTGTTAGCATTGTTTTTGTGTCTTATTTCCGCTGCGCACTTACTCTTTTTAAATCCGAACGATTTGCGACATTCACCCCCCCCCCTCTCGCATCTCTCGATCCAACAGTAGTAAGCTGCTGGAGGCCTTAAGCAGGGCGCCCCCATGCATCCAGGGCACCCCCAGCAGTGGGGGCGCCCCCAGCCAAAGCTAAAAATAGTGTTATGATGAAGCAGGCTGAACAGGTGTCAAGCGGGGCGCCCGGAGCGTCCGGGGCGCCCTAGTTCAAAGCTGTTTTTGCAGTTTCGAGTCGAAACACAGAATAAGCCTTCACAGGGGTGCCCAGAGAGTCTGGGGCGCCCTGGTCAAAGGTCTTATCAGCTGCGGTGAGGTCGGCGCAGGGATAAGATTTGACCGAGTCTTCCGGGGCGCCCCCCAGCGTCCAGGGCGCCCCCAGCGTCCAGGGCGCCCCCAGGAGGCCTATATAAGGGGCTTCGACCCCTCTACTTCAACAACACCTTCCAAGATCGATTCCAAGCATTCTGACCGACGACAACACGCTAGAGACGAAGCTCTACGACTGGGAGGCTCCAGGAGGAAGTGCGCGGCACTTCGGAGGTCAAGATCGGCCAAGCTTCAGACTTTGTCTTGTTGGTTTGCTGTTATTTAATTCTGTACTTACTTTACTATATTTGTTATTGTGATCTTACACTGTAAGTCGGGTTTCTCCGCCTCCGGAAAGTCCGGGAAGGAGACCAATAGTGGACGGGCGTTCCCGTGCATAGGCCTTGGATGTATTGACCCTGGGGGGTCGGGAACCAAGTAAAAATTCGTTGTGTCCTTTGCTTTGCTTTTGTTAGTTCTATCTATTTTCCGCTGCGCTACTAATATTCTAAGTCTAGAAAGAATGAAGTTTTACGAAGAATTCCGAAAGATTTTTGAACGATCGATATTCACCCCCCCCCTCTATCGACGACACCGGTCCTACAATTGGTATCAGAGCCGAGCCGCTCTTCACCGGACTAACCGCCGACGGAGCAATGACGCCAGGAGTTGAGGGGGAGCCCAGGGGTGAATCAGGTATATTTGATTTAAAATTAAATCTTAATTAAATTAAATTAAAATTAATTAAATCTTAATTATTAAAATTAAATCTAAGTTAAATTAAATTAAAATTAAAATTTACTTAATTATTCAAATTCAAATTAAATTCAATTCGAAATTCAAATTAAATTCAATTCGAAATTCAAATTAAATTCAATTAGAAATTCAAATTTAAATTAAATTCAAAGTTAAATTAAATTCAAATTCAAACTTAAATTAAATTCAAATTTAAATTTAAATTAAATTCAAATTCAAACTTAAATTAAATTCAAATTCAAATTTAAATTAAATTCAAATTTAATTTAATCCAAATTAATTGAAACGTAAATTCATTTATTCTCAATTGATTAATTAATTTTCTAATCCAATCAATTCTTAATTAACCTGAATTCAACTAAAATCTTAAATAACTTAAACTCGAACTAAACGAAAATCATACCCAAACCGCAACAATCAAAATTAATAACATTAAATATGTCAAATTGGGTTGACATATTCGCGGGTTCACTCGACATGTATCAAATCGGAAATTTGATACATTCTTAGAAACTTAAATAAAATGACTTGAATTGTTTGATTCATGCATAATTGTCATACCATGCATTTGCTATTCCTTTTAAATATATGACATGTCATTCATATTTAAATTTTATGCATATATTAGAACGGCTATAGGAAAAAGAATAATTGAAACTTGATCAACCTAGTATTGGGTAGCGGTGAGATGATAGTACGTTAGAGAAGCCAATTCTAATAAGATCAAGTATACTTGGTCCCTTTAGACTGGTGAAACTAGCCAAAGCTACCGATCCAAGACCCAAACTAGTTAGACCAGAATTTTTCAAAAAGTAATTTTGAAAATGAAATTTCATTAAAAGGCTTTTTCAAGGAAAGGGTTGATGATCCAATAAGGCTACGGCCAAAGAAGGCCTAGTGCCTCGCTAAGACCTGGAAGCCAATTTTTGAAATTCAAATTCAAGTTACTTCTTGTCAAAATTCAAATCTAACACAAGCTTTAATTAAATCTTAGAGTTAATAATAAATTAAAAAAAATGATTCAAGCATCTCACAATACACCTATAAGGCAACTATGCTTGTTGTATTGATACATCTAAAATGGGTGAGATGTTAAGGACTAATGAATTAAAAAATAATTTTCAATATTGTTTTTCAAAATTGTTAGAATATTTTTCTAAAAATATATTTTCAAAATAGTGCTTCAACATAATAATGTTTTTATGGAATTCATGCTTGTCTGATTGATTATACATATTATACATTTTTCAAAAGTATATCTTTTCAAAAATTGTTTGACTCACTCAATTAGACACAAGCCTCTTAGGACAACACTAAAGTTCCTTAAGGCACTTAGATAGAGTCAAACGATATCGGATACAGGGGGAGTGATTTTCATTTTTTTTGGCTTTCGAAAACTACACTGTAAAAATTACTATTATTTGAAAATACTTTTCGAAAACTGAGCTTTAAATCGTTATCACTTGTATTTTTTGAAAAAGGTTTATGTTGTAAAATTTATCTGTCTTGTTTGATTTTGATAAACCCTAAAGACACAGAGGAAAGTCCAACTCATAATCTACAAGGACTCCTAGGATGTGTCAACTTTAGGGGGAGTATAAATCAAACTTCTGAAATAATCTTGTTTAATTAATTGTTTTGAAATTATTAGATAATTTCTTTAATTTGAATCAAACCTTAAGACTTAGAGGAAGAGTACTTGTGGTCAACAAGCTTCCCAGGACTGGGTCAAGTTTAGGGGGAGATCAAATTAAAAGAATTATTGAATATCTCAAATGTTTTCATGCGCTGTATTTTCAAATCTTGCTAAGAAACATAAGTAGTTTTTCAAAATACTATTAGTCTATTGTTTTCGAGTGACCTATGAAATTATCTTTGAAACAATATTTACTTGAGTTTGAAGAAATTCCAGGACACTTAGGAAATGTCCTTGTAGTCAACAAGGTTTCCAGGATTGTGTCAGATTGGAAAAGAAACTTAGTCAAGTAAAATATTATATTTCAAAAATTACTTATATTTCTCAAAGTCTCATCTCTTTCAAAAACAGTTAGTACTTGCACAATAGGCATAATATTTATATTTTCCAAAATAACATTTTTTCAAAAGTTATGCATTTTCCAAAAAGTACTTTATATTTTTCAAAAAATTACAAATTCTTTCAAAAGTACTTGCATGTTGTTAAAGATCATTTTCAAAGTACTTGTACTTTTCAAAGCAAGTAACATCTTTTTCAAAATTATGCATTTTTTTTCAAAAATGCAATATATCATTCAAAATACAATGCTTTCAAAATTTCTGCACCAAGTATTTTTCAAAAAGAACCAAAATTTCTCATTATTGGTGTAAGTATTTTTCAAAAGTCTTTTTTGATGTATGACAAAGGGGGAGAGGTATGCTTAAGTTAGAAATTTTTTCTTATTTTTCCTAGAGGATCAAAAATATGTTCAAAACTAAAGTCAATTTTTCCCCAAGGATAGTAAGTATTTTTCCCCAAGGATAGTAAGTTAGCCCCTTAAACCAATCTAACTTAAGTTATTGTCAAACATCAAAAAGGGGGAGATTGTTGGTGCAAGTTGCATCAATGATGTTCTTCATTAAGTGTTTTAATGTTTGACAATACACTTAAGTCAGTGATATAATTGAACAGACAAAGGGGAGCAAAGGAGAAGTAACCTAAGTTGAAGAAATGTCCTAGTTAACCTAGGTATTGAAACCCTAAGACCTAGCGAAGGGTTGCTAGGCACCTAGCAAAAGGCTGCTAGGTATCATAACCCTAAGACCTAGCGAAGGGCTGCTAGGCACCTAGCGAAGGGCTGCTAGGTATCGTAACCTTAAGACCTAGCGAAGGGCTGCTAGACACCTAGCGAAGGGTTGCTAGGTATCAAAACCCCAAGACCTAGCGAAGGACTGCTAGGCACCTAGCGAAGGGCTGCTAGGTATCGAAACCCCAAGACCTAGCGAAGGACTGCTAGACACCTAGTGAAGGGCTGCTAGGCATCGTAACCCTAAAGACCTAGCGAAGGGCTGCTAGGCACCTAGCGAAGGGCTGCTAGGCATAGAAGACCTAGCGAAGGGCTGCTAGGCACCTAGCGAAGGGCTGCTAGGCATAGAAGACCCGGCGAAGGACTGCTAGGCACCTGGCGAAGGATTGCTAGGTAATGAAGTCTTGGTCCAAGGGACTGAGCAACTTAGCTGAGCGATAACTAAGGATAGGAGTAGAGACGGGTCGGGGTTCGGGCGTCTCGAGATCCAGAGTAATCGGAGGCTAAGCAAAAGTCCACCCGAAGGGCTGGGTGGCAACCGTCTCCTGAAAGGAGTAGGTGAAGGGTGAGTTCTCGGGGATAGGAACTCGTGCCTGTTCGACCTAGGGTTTCGTGCAAATCCGAAGTCCGAACCAAGTCCTTAAGCTTAATATTATAGGTATCTATGCTTTGTGTTTGTATATCTTGCAGGTACCAAGACTGGAAGAAGTAGTAAGCTGCTGGAGGCCATAAGCAGGGCGCCCCCCAGTGTTGGGGGCGCCCCTATGCATCCAGGGCACCCCCAGTAGTGTGGGCGCCCCCAGCCAAAGCTAAAAACAGTGTTATGATGAAGCAGGCTGAACAGCTGTCAAGCGGGGCGCCCGGAGCGTCCGGGGCACCCTGGTTCAAAGCTGTTTTTGCAGTTTCGAGTTGAAACACAGGATAAGCCTTCACAGGGGCGCCCGGATAGTCCGGGGCGCCCTGGTCAAAGGTCTTATCAGCTGCAGCGAGGTCGGCGCAGGGATAAGATTTGACCGAGTCTTCCGGGGCGCCCCCAGCGTCCAGGGCGCCCCCAGGAGGCCTATATAAGGGGCTTCGACCCCTCTACTTCAACAACAAATTCCATGATCGATTCCAAGCATTCTGACCAACGACAACATGCTAGAGACGAAGCTCTACGACCGGGAGGCTCCAGGAGGAAGTGCGCGGCACTTCGGAAGTCCAGATCGGCCAAACTTCAGACTTTGTCTTGTTGGTTTGCTGTTATTTAATTATGTACTTACATTACTATATTTGTTATTGTGATCTTACACTGTAAGTTGGCTTTCTCCGCCTCCAGAAAGTTCGGGAAGGAGACCAATAGTGGACTGGCGTTCCCGTGCATAGGCCTTGGATGTACTGACCTTGGGGGGTCGGGAACCAAGTAAAAATCCGCTGTGTCCTTTGCTTTGCTTTTGTTAGTTGTATCTATTTTCCGCTGCGCTACTAATATTCTAAGTCTAGAAAGAATGAAGTTTTACGAAGAATTCCGAAAGATTTTTGAATGATCGATATTCACCCCCCCCCTCTATCGACGGCACCGGTCCTACAATTAGTTCTCTTCTGAATCTCCATTGTAGCTGGTACCATTTACTTAGCACTTAAATCAACATCCTGCCTTTAGTTTCAGTTTTTGTATCAATTGAAATTCAGCAAGTTTAGTTCATCGTAGCTGAATTCGTACCAAGTAATCATTAGTGTCTCTTCAGCTTTTCGGAATTCTTTATTAGTGACTTCAGTTTAGTTGCAATTGTTAGCTTCATTCTTCAAATTGTCACTGCATCATTGTTTTTGATTGTTTAAGTCCTGCATTTTCACCCTCTATCTTCGAATTATTACTGCATATAAGTTGTTGATCTGAAATTTTGCTTCAGATTCTTTGTTTTTGTAATCATCTGTGTTTGAATTCTGCATTCAATTCATTTGCTCACAGCAGTTGCCTTGTTTTAGTTTATAGATTTGCATTTAGTTTCAATTTTTGGTGTCAAGTTTGTTGCTTGCGGTTAGTGTCAAGTTAGGTTTCGACAGTGTTTTTGAATTGATTTGTTTTAGATTGCTAAACATTGTTTGGATTCATTTACTCTGCATTTGGCTCACACTTAATATCAGATTGTTTACAGATTCGATTAAGTGTCTTGGTTAATTAAGTTTCACCTTGTTGATTTCATTAGTTGCCTATAACTTTGTTGATGATCATTTAGTTAAGTTTCTTTCCTTTTCTTCATGCTTTTATCTCTGAATTGAAAACCAAACCCAGATTTTATTTGAAACCCAAAAAAATATCAACGACATATAATCTCGAGTTTGAATCAATCAGTCTCAACTAGCCCTAGGAAAAATACGACCTATGGCCCCTTTACTACATTTTTATTCTTGTTAGCAAAAAGAGTTTCCAGCTTTAGAAATATCTAAATATGAGACCCATATTCGTGACAGCTCTTTTGGGTCCATCAAATTTTTGCCAGCCTGAGTTCTATTTAAAGAGAACTCGGTTTGGGCTGGGGTTTCTTGATGAAACTCGCTTGGTTAAAGTGAGTTAGTAGTCTTTTGTGCCCAGATAGTGTCCAAGGTGTTGTGGCGAGGTTTGTCCACCCACAAGGACAGATGAGGGCTAGCCAGAGGTTATCCGGGGATTGATCTACCGACGGATTCTTAGATTAGTCACCCATCCGGGGTGGATACCAAGTAATCAGGTTGTTAGCGTTGTTCTTCATTGTTAGTTTTATTTAATTGTATATTCCACTGTGCAACTAACTGTGTAGGAAAAAAGGGGTTCGAAAATTGCTATTCACCCCCCTCTAGCAAACATAATCGATCGTACAAATATAGGTACCACAAATCGCACCACAAAATTTGAGAATTTTTGGAGATTTATGGAATTTCTGGTGCATTTCTAAAATTGAGTCAGAAATGCTGAAAATAGAGTTTTTAAGGTACCAGTCGACTGGTTCAGAGGGTAGTCGACTGATATAGGCTGAAAGTATTTTTCAGCAATCAAAAAGTGTCATAATAATGTAAAACAAGTGTATAATCTTATGGGGAGTTAATACACTTTGTTTATAATCATTAGAGGTTAAAGGATCTAATAAGAGGGAAATTATTGGAGTCCTTTTGATGTGTGGCAAAGGGGAAGAAGTGTTGGGTTTCAGTGGGAAACCAAATATGCCTTTGCAAGAAATCCTAGGTCAAGGGGGAGCTTAGGTAAAGGGGGAGCATTGTTGCTCATTTGTTGGCAAAATGGGAACCTTGGAGAGGTTCTTGAAATGCCTTTGTAAGACCAATGTAAGGGGAGCCTTGGAGAGGTTTTAAAAAACCCGGGTTGGCAAAAAGCCTAACTCTTGGGGAGGTTAGGTGTGGGGATGCCTAGTGATAGGATCCATGCATGTTTGCATTGCATATGCATTGGCGATATAAGTCCAAGGTGAAACCTTGGCAACGTAAGTCCAAATGGTTGTTAGCATTATATTTGCTATTTGTTTTCCCTAACTTAAACGTATTGTCAAACATCAAAAAAGGAGAGATTGTTGAGGCAATCTATGGTCCGGAGTGACCATGTGTTTTGATGTTTGGGCAAAGGGTTTAAGTTAGGGTTTCATGTTGATCTAATATGTGTATGTATGTGTGCAGGTTTGCAGGATACCCATAGACTTAGCTGGACGGCTTCGGGTGCGGTGAAGGATGCTGTGAGGAGACAAGCCGTGGGCTTGTATGCATCCGAGGGACTGTGGACAAAGCAGGAACGATGAGCCAAGGGAAACGCACTTCGAGGCATACGCGAAGGATGACATGTGAGACGAGCCATGGGCTTGCATACATCCAAGGGACGAGAGCCAAAGTTGAAGAAGGCTTGAAAGCAACAGGTGGAGGCTACTGGATGAAGAGTTAGCTAAGTCGTGAGGATTTGAGTGCTGTGAGAATTATACTCGGGAAGGGAAATCCTAGGGTTCAAGTGCTGAGAGAATTGTACTCGGGAAGGGAAACCTTAGGTGGCAGTCGACTAATGCTTGGATCAGTCGACTGATGAAGAGCACAGAAAGATCAGTCGACTGGTGTCGACCAAAATTTGAATCGACAAGCTGTGACATTCAAATTCGCGAGGACCAGTCGACTGGTGATTGGACTAGTCGACTAGTAACGGTCATTTCAGCTAAGAGCTCTATTTAAGAGAGCTCGGTTTTGGCTAAGATTTCTTGACGAAATAAGCTTGGTTAGAGCTTATTAGTAGTCTTCTAGTGATCAGGTATTGTCAAGAGTTTATGGCGAGGTTTATCCCCCCGCAAGGAGCGGCAAGAGCTAGCCAAAAGACTTCCAGGGACTCATCCACTGACGGATCAGGATTGTCCACCTTACGGATAGCCATGGACTAGGAGCCTTATCTTCGAACCACGTAAACGATTTGTGTTAGGGTTTGTTTACTCGCGTTATTAGTATTTCCGCTTGTGCACACTAACATTGTAGGAAGAAAATCGAAATAGAAGTGGGTGATCAGCTATTCACCCACCTCTAGCCGTACGTCAAGGTCCCAACACCTTATGGGTTGCGTAGGCTAAAAGCATCCTAATTGATTCAAGTCTAGCTATAGGAGCATAGGTTCCATCATAATCTAATCCTTCAATTTGACTGAACCCTTTATCCACTAAATGGGCTTTGTTTCTGACTATTTATCCTTTATCATCCAGTTTATTTCTAAAAACCCACTTAGTGTCTATTATACTCTTACCTTCTAGTTTTGGTACTAAGTCTTAGACTTGGTATCTCTCAAATTGGGCTAACTCTTCATGTATAGCTATAATCCAGTCTAGGCCAGGTAAGGCTTTTTCTATTGACTTGGGTTCAATCTTAGAAATCAAAGCAACCTGACTTAAGTTTCTATAGGATGATCTTATTCTAACACTTAAGGTTGGGTCACCTAAGATTTGGTCAGTCGGGTGATTTAGCCTAGTCCTAGATGATGGTTCAGGTTGTTCAGGTTCAATTATTGGTTTAACTGGTTGGTTTGGGCTTGATTCAGGTGTCAATTATATTTCTTCTAAGTCTTGGTCTGAGTTGTTTAGACTAGGTTGATTGGTTAAGTTAGGTGAGTTGTTTAAGTTAGGTGTATTGATTAGGTTAGGTAAATTAGTTGGATTAGTTACTAATTTTTCATCAAATATTATATTTGTAGTTTCCTCAATTTTAAGGGTATGTTTGTTATGGACACTATATGCTCTACTTGTGGTTGAGTATCCTATAAAAATTCTTGGGGTTGATTTTGATTGAAATTCTCCTAAGTAGTCTTTAGTGTTTAGGATATATACTTTACATCCAAAAACTTTTAAATAGTATAAATTAGGTATTTTGTGATAATAAATTTTATAGGGTATTTTATTATGTCTTTTATTTATTAGGGATATAACAGGTTGAATTTATTGCATCTGCCGAAAATTGATTTGATAGGTTATATTCGTTGAGCATAGTCCTAGTAGTTTCTTGAAGGGTCCTATTCTTTCTTTTAACTATTCCATTTTATTGGGGAGTTCTAAGGCAAGAAAATTCATGGGTATATCTATTTATTTTATAGAATTCATTAGACTTTAGATTTTCAAATTCTCCCCTATGGTTACTGCTAATTCTTTTAATTTTAGTATCTTTTTCATTTTCAAATACTTTACATAAATTGTTAATATTTCAGAAGTTTCATCTTTGGTTTTCAAAAACTTAACCCAGGTGAATCTAGAGTAATCATCAATTATTACTAAGCATTATAGATTTTCGCTTAGTGACTTGGCTCCATGAGAATCAAATAGGTCTAGGTGTAGGAGCTCAAGTGTAGATTGGGTTAGAAAATATTTAGGTGAAGATGGTAGGTCAATAACATAAATATTATTTTTCCTAATTTTCTTAAAGGTTACTTCTAGGTCTTGTATGTTCCTAATATGATAGTCTGAATTAGAAAAAGTAACTATATAACCAGTATCACAATGTTGACTAATGCTAAGTAAGTTAAACTTAAATTGATCAACCAATAACACCTTTTTAATAATAAAATCTGAGTTCAGTTCAATATTACCTGAACCAATTACCTTAAGTGTAACATTGTTGCCAAATGTCACTGAACCTAGATTCATGTACTTGATTTTGGTGAACATTAATTTTTCTCCAATCATATGTCTGGAGCACCCACTATCCAACATCCACTGGTCTAATCTTTATGTTCCTATACACAAAGTGTCATAATTTGGATCCATCTTTGTAGAAGTGTAGGAATAAATTAAATGAATTTCACTGCCTAGTCTGTCTCACCCAGTCTAAGTTATCAATCATGTTACTCCTATGGGTATATTTGTGAGACAGATTTTAGCTTAATCAGTTTTATTTGATTAGCTGGATTTTTTAAAAAAATTATTAAGTCAAGATTAATTTTGAATAAAGTTTAAAAATTAAGTTGAGTTCAATTTTAAAGTTAAATTTAATTTTGAAATTAAGTTTTAGATTTTAAAAAATTATGTTTAAGTTTAATTTTGAAAAGGTTATGTTAAGTTTGAAAAGTTAAGTTAAGTTTAAATTTGAAAATAAATTAAGTTAAGTTTTGAAATTAGGTTTTAAATTTTTAAAAAATTAAGTTATGTTTAAATTTGAAAAAATTAAGTTTAAAGTTTTGAAAAATAAAGTTACATTTTTCAAATTTATATCCTTTCAAAAAATTATTTGACCTACACAATTAGGCATTAGCCTTTTAGGTCAACACTAAAGTCCCTTAAGACACTTAGTTAGAGTCAGACGGTGTCATATTCAGCGGGAATGTGTTTTTTTTTAATTTTTTTGAAAACTTTTATGCTTTAAAAATTATTATCTCAAGATACGTTTTCGAAAAATGTTTAAGAAACTTATTATATTCTTTCGAAAATTATTCGAAAAGTATTTTGAAAATTATCATACTATCAGTTTGATTTTGATTTCTTTGGTTCAGAAAATTTTCTATTCTTTCACTCAGAAATTGTTTTAAGTTAATCTTTTGATTTTGATAAACCCTAAAGATACAAAGGAAGTCTTCTTCATGATCTACAAGGACTCCTAGGATGTGTCAGATTTAGGGGGAGTCTAAGTCAAAAGAAAACTTTCTGACAAGTATTTTTCAAAATCAGAAATTTTTTTTGACAATTATTTTTCAAAATTATTAGATAATTCATTTGATTTGAGTCAAACCTTAAGACTTAGAGGAAGATCACTTATAGTCAACAAGCTTCCTAGGACTGGGTCAAGTTTAGGGGGAGGTCAAATTAAAAGAATTATTGAACATTTCAAGATGTTTTCATACACTGTATTTTCAAAATCCTATTGAAAACCTAAGTATTTTCTCTTTCAATATACTATCATTTTAAATCATTTTTAAATCACCTTATGAAAATATTATACTATCACTTCCAAAAACTTATCTTTTTGGCTTATAAAATCTTTTTGACTCGTGGAATCACTTTTTAATATTTACTTAAGTTTGGAGAATTTCCGGGACACTTAGGGAAATGTCTTTGTAGTTAACAAGGTTTCCTAGGATTGTGTCAAACTGGAAAAGAAACCAAGTCAAGTAAGATATTGTGTTTTGAAAAGTACAAATATGTTTCAAAGTACAAATATTTTTCAAAGTACTAATATTTTTCAAAGTACAAATATTTTTCAAAGTACAAGCATTTTTCAAAGTACTAATATTTTTCAAAGTACAAATATTTTTCAAAGTACTCTTCAAAGTATAAATTGTTTTTTAATATTTTTCAAAATACTATGTACAATATCATTTTTTTGAAAAAAAATATGTGTTAAGTGCAAGATTTTTCAAAGAACAATTTTTTTTCAATAGTTTTCAAAGTACTGATGATTGAAGTGTAAAATATCTTTCAAAGTACAAGTTTCTTGCACAATATTTTTCAAAGTATTCTTCTAAATGCACTATATTTCTCTAAGTGAAAATCTTTTATGAGTGTATTTTCTTGAAAATTTTTTCTAAAGGAAAATTTTTCTAAGGCCATACTTTTCTAAGTGCAAAATTTTCTAAGTTCAAAATATTTTACTAAAAGTACAAAATATTTCTTCTAAAGTGCACAATACTTTTCAAAGTACAAGTTTTTTTGGTGCAATTGAAGTACTTAGTTTTTTTACTAGTACATAGTCTTTCTCCAATGGTTTATCAAAAATGATATGGTTTCAAATGATTATACTATGTACTTTCAAAAGGAAAAGTTATGTTTTTAAAATTTTCATTGTTGGTGCAAGTTTTTTGTCGTTCTTTGATGTATGACAAAGGGGGAGAGTGAGCTTAAGTTAGGAAATTTTTTTCTCCAAAAGGAATAGAGAGCTTAAATTTGAAATTTTGTCCCAAAGTATCAAAGTTTGAATCAAATTTTTTTCCAACGATCAAAATTGTAAATCAAAATGTTTTTTCAAAGGATCAAATTTTTTCCATTTTATCCCAAGGATTATAACTTAGCCCTTTAATCCAATCTAACTTATGATATTGTCAAACATCAAAAAGGGGGAGATTATTGGTGCAAGAAGCATCAATGATGTCCTCCTCGAGTGTTTTAATGTTTAACAATATGCTTAAGTTAGTGATACATTAGAACAAGGAAGGGTTAGTCAAGAAAACATTACCAAAGTTAAGGAAAGTCCTAGTTAACCTAGGCAATACGTTCTGGTTCGAAGAATTGGGCACTAAGTCCTAATCATAGATTAGGCACTAAGTCTTGGCGGGGAGCTGGGCACCGAAGACCTGACCGAGGGTTGGGCATGAAGTCCTGATTCGAGGAATTGGGCAATAAGTCCTGGCCGAGGGCTGGGCACCGAAGTCCTGACATAGGGTTGGGCAATAAGTCCTGGTCGTGGACTGGGCACGAAGTCCTGGTGAGTGAAGCTGGGCAAAAGTCCTGGTGAGTGAAGCTGGGCAATAAATCCTGGTCGTGGATTGGGCACGAAGTCCTGGTGAGTGAAGCTGGGCAAAAGTCCAACCGGAGGAGCCGGTTGGCAAAACTTCTCCTGAGAGGAGTAGGTGAAAGGCGCGTTCCTCGAGAAGGGAACATAGGCGTCGGTTCGCCCTAGGGTTTCACGGGAAATCCAAAGTCGGAACCAATCTTTAAGGCTAAGGGTATATACTTAATTGTCTTGTGTTTGTATATCTTGCAGGTACCTAGAATTGGAGGCAAAGTAGGCAAACAAACATGCAAAAGCGCTGGAAAGCAGCTCCAGGGCACCCGCATTGAACCAGGGCGCCCCCAAGCATCCAGGCACCCTGGATGATCCAAGTGCCCTGGAGGGTCTAGGGAGCCCTGGATAGGAGATTTTATCAGCTCGCGAAGTTCGTGATTTTGGATGGATTTTTGACCGCAACTGAGGCGCCCCAGAGGCTCTAGGGCGCCCGATAAGAAGCTATATAAAGGGGTGCGACCCCTCAACTCAGAACACCAATTCCGACATCATTCTAAGCATTCCGAGTGATGATAAAGCGCTAAATGACGAAGCTCTGCAACCAAGGAGGCTCCAGGAGGAAGTGCGTGGCACTTCGGAGTTCCAGATCAGCCGAGTCTTCGACCCTTTGTTTGGTTTGAATTTATGTTTCTGCATTTACTTTTCTTAATATTTTGATTGTAAATTGTTCACTATAAGACCGGTTTCTCCACCTCCTGAATGTCCAGAAAGGAGACCATTAGTAGACGGGCATTTCCCGTGCTTAGGCCTTGGATGTACTGACCCTGAGGGGTTGGGAACCAAGTAAATCCCATGTGTACAAGTGTCTTTCATTTTCGTTCTTTATTTCCATTGCACACTAACTCTCTGTCTAGAACGATCGAAAGACACGCTTTCCGAAGAATTTTTTACTAGTCGATATTCACCCCCCCTATCGACAGCACCGGTCCCCACAAACACAATTGCAGACGTCCCACCCTTGCTTTGACCCGATGGTGACAAAATCACCAGAAAACCCTGAGAAGGGAAAGAGGGAAATCGGAAGAAAAATCCTCACCTGTCTCCGATCCCCTTGAAGATCATCGAGGAAATAATCCGAGAGGTCGTCGGTGTCGATAGGAAGGGGCCGAACCAGACAATCAAAGAAGGAGGAGATGAATAAGAGGAAGAGGAAGATGAAGGAGAGTTGGTCGGCTTTGATTGTGATCTGAGAAGGAATGGGGAAATAGAGGGATTAGATTAGTTTGGACTATTACAATTAGCCCCTCTACCTTTATAGAATCCATTTCTCACTCCAAGATTAATCAACTTGCCTTTTAGCTTTTAGCCCCTAAGTTTCCATATTTTACACCCTCCTTTGCATAATCCAAAGTTTCTGGTTCCGTCAATTTCACCATATCAAATTTCATAGTAGACGTCCTCGACACGTTGAAGAAATCCATCAAAATCTCACTCTGATACCAACTGTTGTGCAAAACATGGGCAACATCTCTCAACCTCTAACATGGAAGAAGAGGAAGAGAGAAAGAGATTGCGTGAAGTAACAAGACAAAGACGCATAAGAGAGAGAGGAACACTATAAAGATGAAAAAAGGAGAGAGAAGAAGGAGAAGAAGAGTTACTGTGATTTGACGATGTGCCTACTCCAAAATAGGCCAATGCTTTATAAAAATTCTCTCTACACAAGAGAATACACATTATTCTCATTATCCTAATGATAATCCAATAGGGTTACAATGATCCATATAAATAATGCCTAAACTTAGACTCAGTAAAATCATAACAGAATTCTATTAGGAAAAATTTTAAAAGAATTCTGTTAGAAAAAACTTTAACAGAATTTTGTTAGGAAAATCTTAATAGGTATTTCTTCCATAACATCCCTTATTCAGATATGAGTCACCCATCAACAAATATTTCAAAATTTATTGTTTTGGGGTACCACATTCCTACATTAGTTGTGCCTTTTTAGATATCTAAATATTCTTTTAACTTTAGTTAGGTGGTACTCTTTAGCACATGTTTGGTATCTTACACAAATACTAACTACAAATAAAATATCAGATCGACTTGTAGTTAGGTATAATAAACTACTTATAACACTTTTGTAGTATTTTAGGTCAACTGATTTTCCATTAGGATCACTATCTAATATTGTATTAGTTGCCATTAGTATTTTTCTTTCCTTAGTATTTTTCATTCCAAATTTTATAAGAAACTCTTTTATGTATTTTTGTTGATACATAATTTCCTTCATTGGTTTGTTTAATTTGTAAACCTATGAAAAATGTCAATTTACCTACAAGTCTCAATTCAAATTCTGGTTCCATTAATGTAATAAATTTTGTAAAAATTCTAAATTTGTTGATCCAAAGATTATATCATCTACATATACTTGAGCTATAAAAATATCCTTCTTAAGGGTTTTTACAAATAGGGTTGAGTCAACTCATCCTTGATTGAATCCCTTAGAAATCAAAAAGTAGATAATCTTTCATACTAGACCCTACGAGCTTTTTTTAAACCATATAATGCTTTCTTTAGTTTAAATACATGGTCAGGATGATCTAGATTTTCAAAACCAGGTGGTTGACCTACATAGACTTCTTCCTTGATTAGTCCATTCAAAAAGATAGATTTTACATTCATTTGGTAAAGCTTGAATCCTTTATGGGTTGCATAACTTAGTAACATTCTAATAGATTCAAGTCTATCTGCTAGGGCATAGGTTTAATCATAGTCAAGTCTAGCTATTGGGTTGTATAACTTTAGCTACTAATCTTACTTTATTTCTAACTGTTTCACCTTTTTCATTTAGTTTATTTTTAAACACCCATTTTGTTTCAATGAATTTTGCATCTTTGGGCAACGGTATTAAGTCACAAACTTCATTTCTCTCAAATTGGGTCAATTCTTCTTGCATAGTTATTGTCCAGCCTGGGTCAAGTAAGGATTCTTCTATTATTTTAGGTTCAATCTTGGATATTAATGCAATTTGACTTAAGTTTCTAAATGTAGATCTAGTTTGAACCATTAGGTATGCGTCTCCTAGTATCTGTTCAATTGAGTAGTCTGACCTAACTCTTGTTGTTCTTAAGTCAATTTGCTAGTGTTGGTCTTCTTGTGGTGTACTTGTTCATCTTCTTGTTCTTCTATTTGGTTCAGGATTTCACTAGCTCCCCCTTGATTAGTGCTAGATCTAACAAAGTCTATTTGTTGATGTTCAGTTTGAGTTTGGTTAGGTTCTTAGAGTTAGCATTTTCATCAAATTTTACTTTTGTTATTTCCTCAAATCTTAGTATAATTTTATACTCTATAAGCTCTACAATTAAGTGAGCACTCTACAAAAATTCCATTTTCAACTTTTAAGGTAAATTTTCCTAAGTATTCTCTTGTATTTAATATATAAACATTACATCTAAATATTTTAAAATAATTAATGTTAGATATTTTATTATAGTAAATCTCAAAGGATGTTTTATTATATTTTTTATTTATAGTTGTTCTATTTTGACATAACAAGCTATACTAACTGCTTCAGCCTAAAAGTACTTTGCTAGTTTGTATTCATTAAGCAATGTCCTAGTGGCTTCTTGTAAGGTTTTATTTTTTCCTTTCCTCTATTCAATTTTATTGAGGTGTTTTAGAACATGAAAATTCATGATAATAACTATTTTCTAAGCATAATTTATTAAACCTATGGTTTTTAAATTCATCACCATTATTACTCCTACTTCTTTTAATTTTTAAATCTTTTTCATTTTCTGTTTATTTACAAAAATTATTAAAGATTTCAAAAGTGTCATCATTATTTCTTAAGAATTTTACCCAAATGAATCTTGAATAGTCATCAAGTATTACTAGACAATATAAATTCCCATTGATTGATTTGATTCCATATGAATCAAATAAGTTTAAGTGGAATTATTTAAGTATAGAGTAAGTTTGGGTTTGATTAGTTGGTTTATGAGTTGATTTGGTTTGTTTCCCTTGTTGGCAAATAGTATAGATTGTTGAAATGGTTGTGTGACATTCTTCTGTGTCATAGCCAAGTTTCATCTATTTTGGTTAAGTGACATTTAAGTGAGCGATTAGTTAGGTTAATTGCATAAATATTATTGTACCTAAATCCCTTAAGATTTATGCTAGGATTGTCTGTGTGTTTGATCAAGTATTTAGAGGATCAAAACTTAAGCTTATATCTAGTATCACACAATTGACTGATGCTAAGTAAATTAAACTTGAACTTTTCGACAGGTAATACCTTTTGAATAATAAAATTAGACTCAAGTTCAATATTAGCTATCCCAATTACATTAAGTTTATCATTGTTTCTAAAGGCAACTATTAAATATCAGAAAAAAAAAGAAAATCCGATCTAGGAAATTTCAGAAAATTTTTTTTGATAAATTTGTTTTTTTGGGGTCCGAGCTGAAAGGGAGTTAAACCTTAAATTTTGGAGGGGTTAAATATTTAAAACCTCTAAACTAAGGGTTAGATTCGAATTAGCTTAATTGGGAGGGCTAAATAAAAACTGAAACTGAGGGGTTTTGCTTGTATTAGATAAGTTTAGAGGGTCTTTTTGCAAAAAATCTCCCACTTACATATTTCCATTTTTCTTCACCTCTCGGCACCAGATCCATTTGCCCAATCCTTTCTCCCATCGTGGCTCCCTCTTTCCCTGACGCTTCCCCTCTTCCTCTCTCTAGGATTCCGCCATCGCCTCCCCATGTCCAACTATCTCGGAGGTCTGCTCCACCGCTTCCCTCTCTCATCTCGTGCCTCTCTCTCAATCCATTGTTGAGCGTCGCCAACCATTAGAGGATCGCCATCGCCATCGCCATCGCCTTCTTCTTTTTCTGATATAGTCATCAGTTGGGGGAGACAGCCATCGGTCGTCTTACCGTCGCCACCACTCAGATCTGAAGCCTTGACCTAGCTTGGATCTGGTGTCGATTCTCTCTGAACACAAGCAAGCAGTCGTGATCCTCCTATGCACAAAAGGTCTTCTTCATGGTACCCTCTCTCGAGATCTTCTTCTCATTTTTTATCATTGTCCTCTTCACCGGGTTGATTAGTTGGCCCCACCAGCCAACCATCGTCGACAACTTTAATCTCGAGTCAGGTTTTGAATCACTAGTTTCTGATATATGCTTTATTGATGTCTCCTTGTTGTGGATGAATCATGTCATGCTGATGATGTTTAGGGTTTCTAAATTTGTGAATCTAAGGTATATGATTCTGATTAGTGGTTGGATGATACAATAAGAGGGTTTTCAATAATATTGGTTTGATTGGTGTTCATTTTAGATGTATTGATGTTGGATTGGTTTAGGTCAGTAGTTGAGTGATCTTGTGTTAGCTTTGTTTGATGAGATTTGTGCTTTTGTAGTTGATCTTGGATTGTTGTCGTGAGGTCCCATTTTTGGGGGAATGGGATTTTGGTTTAGGAATGATCATGTAGTCATTTGAATTTGTTTTTTTTCTCTACTATTTTAGATTTGTTTGGTAGGATTGTGGCTATGCCATGTGGTACTTTTCTACAATAGGGTTCTTTACATTGGAAATGGTTTTGTTTACTTGATCATTTGCTTTCCTACAATATGATACTTTTAAATGTTATGTTTGGATCAATGTAATGGAGTTTATTGATTCCTTTCAGGCTACCGTGAGTGGGTCTCGAATGGGTTATGTTTATGTTTAAGAAATGGAGTTGTGACTTGGAAATTTGATCATGTTGGGTAGTTGTGGTAGTTCCTTGGGTTTTATGTTGGGATTTAAACCTAGTTAAAAAGGAACTCATCGTTGTTAAAGATTTGGTTAAATAGATGTTATCATTAGGATTTATCTTAATCATGTTTAGTATCTTGTTTAGCTAATTTATTAACTGTATAAATAGATAAAATATGTCCTTGATATATGACTCTGATTCGGATACATACTACTGATCGTGAGGGTGTTCTCTCTCCTATACATATACGACATTTACGAGACAGGTACTTCTTACTTGATTCTGTAAAATCATTTATCTTAAATGCATGGTTATTTTCTTTTCTGAGTAGGATGATTTACCTTAAATTTATTTTTTCATATATTTCCTGTTTGATACATTCCATGCTTGATCTTTGAGTTAAATTAATAATTTCATGTATACAGTCTCAACTCTTGTTGTCCAATCTAAAGAGTACCGCTTGTACACAAGTACTTTAGAACTGTCATATAACCTATGGTGTAGTTTGCATTAGATATAATCTATCCAGTAGATTAGTTGTATGTTTATTTATTATGGTATTGTTTGAATATATGTATTTCATATTAATTGCATGATGGTTGACTTGGTTGAGGTTGTGCATATTGGTATCCTGCACCATAATACATTGTTTGTATGCTGGCGACCAGTAGCTCATTGTGGATGACACGGGTCATCGATCACATTTTTTGTTATGTGACACTCGGCTAGAGTTGTGTGCAGACAGTTGATACCCCCCAGATGTTAAGGGTCCTCACAAGTACTTTTGGGGTTTTATTGCCACAAGTGTTAACCTTTTCTGCATAGCCACAGGTGATGAGCCCTTGTATCTTATCCACCCGGCAACCCAGTGTAGTGGTAGTTGGAGTGTATATAGATCAGGTCATTACATCATCTGTATATGATGCATTGTGCATTCTGCTTGTGTTTGTTGCATATATTTGAGCTTTGATTCGTTATATTTGATTGACATGTATTTATGGATTATGATTTGTATTCGTATATGATCTAGATTCGCTCCATAGTACGAGCAGCCTATTGATATATTCATGGAGTTTTTTTATCATGCCCTGCATGATATGTGGATGTCAGGTATGTTTTTACATATAGAGGTTGTATTTAATTTATGCTCTATATTTCAGAGTCTATATTGCATTGTTTCTTTCTGCTTGATATATATTCTTTTCATTACCATGCATTTATCGATCCTTATACCTACAGAGTTCGAGAATGGACTCACCACCCCCTTGTCTTTAATTTTGTTTCAGGTAGTTGATAGCTACAACTCGTGCCACCAAGAGAGGATCCATCTACTCGTCCCCTTAACATCAAATATTTTCATTTTTAGTTGTTTCATATTTCCTCAATGGACATGTCGTTATTTTATTTCTTTAGTGGTCATGTATTTTATGTCCGGGGTCTTTCGATTTGTTGCATTTATTTTATGAAGTTTATTATTATGCTAATATTAACTACGTGGTTGTGATTGTTTATTATTTTATTTCTGTTGTTGTCAGCCATGTTGGTCGAGGTTTATATTTATTGGGTTGAGATGTATGTATAAAGGTTTCAGATTGTCTATTGTACAGGAGAGATGTTGTCCGATTTTCTATCGGACATGCGCTTCGCTTGGGGTAAGACAAATTTTGGTATCAGAACCAGGTTTAAAAGAGAAACTTTGTAGTTTCTTTTTGGATTTTGTAGAGTTTATTTAATTCCAATTTAGTGGTATTAGAGCGTAAATTTTTTAGGTTACTTAGGTATTTGTGGTTTTATACGAAGTTTGTCTTATACTAATTTATTTAGTATTAGAGTGTCGATTTTATGAGAGTTTTGATATTTCTCGAATTTTCTATGTTTTGGGATTTTAAGAATTTTTCGAAGTCTTTCTAATACCAATTCTATTGGATATCAGATGCCTAGATTCGGGTATGCGTTCAGATTTTGTGGAGTCGTTTTCTCGACGTGGTCATGTGTTGGGACTTAGCGGCAACGGACTTCTCCCAGTGAAGTGTAAGTAAGGTATATCTTTGATGATTATTCTATCCATTGTATAGATTACCTTGTTTAAGGTTGTATAGACATATACTAGCTTAGTTGGACAACATACTGTTACCTATACCTGACTACTAGTTATCCTTTGAACTTGGTTTAGCTTGACGACTTGTAATCAACTAGTCTATTTGTAATCATGATTAGGATTGTCCATGAAGGTGACTAGTGGATATGTTGCGAGCTCAACTCTATTGCGGAGAATGTTGATTCCCTTGTAGCACCAACTGATGAGTCAGAAAATGAGAGTCGAACCTGTCCAATACCTATTTGAGATTAGGGATTACCATCTTTAGAAATCCCTTTTTCCATGCTAGTTGTAGTACTAGTACTAGCTACTACTAGTTGGGTGAGAATTTAAGGTTGCATACTATAGGTACCATGATCAGTATCAAATTGATTTATTGTAGTACACGACCTGTGTTGCTACAGAAGAGGTACAATTAGCTACATACTATCCTAGTTAATAGGAGATTGAGATACAATCCTAGTTAATATGAGATTGAGGTATCCTAGTCCATCGGGATGTCGACCGTGGATTAAATCTTACCTAGTTAGTTGACCGAGAGGGTAGTTTTAGATTTATAATTTTCATTGATGTGAATCATTCACGAAACTAGGCTACCTCTAAGTGGAAGATATCAAAGATGTGCTTTGAAAATGAAGAATCACTTAGTGATTATATTGAGGTATGTTTGAGAGATTGTATATCCCTTTCCGTTTGTTAGGTTGGTTGTTGGGTTCTTGAACCTGGAGGAACCGAAGTAGGATGGTTTACAAAGCGATGGTTAGTCAACTAGTCTAACGTTACTCTATGAGGGATTCAGACTCATAGAATTGGCGTATATGATTAGATAATCCCGACAATACATCGGGATATACAACCCGCGGGTACGCAGGGGAACGGGATGTTAGTCATTTAACACCTATGAGATTTAATCGTAGCTTGGTGGAAATTATAGAAGATGATCTTCAAGTCACAGAGTGTTGGTTGACAGTTGTTTCAGAAAGATGTTTGGTGATTGTATCTCTTTATCATTATATGTGTGGTGTTATATCATGATAGTACCCTAGGGTGGGCTTCGTTAATAGGGAGCTAGTGTTGTGAACACATGTTATTTCACACACACTAACAAACTCCTTATGAGATAAATCTCTTTGGTTGATACGACAGAGATATGACAAGTTGATCTATTGTGAATGACTTTGTCGTTGACAGAGCCGGTCCTTATTGTCTAAAGGTCCTGACCGAAATTATAAATTATGCCCTAATTTTATCTTCCAAATATTACTTTTTTCCAAAAAGAAATTTTTACATCATCCATCATAAAATTTTATCTTCCGAGTACTACTTTTTTCGAGTTTGCATTCATCGTATTTGTGATAGATTTACTATTATTCCTTATCAATAATTGAAATGCTCATATAATCGATCCGTCAGCAATTGTTGAGTTTCATTGGAATCAGGCAATTACTAAAATCATAGAACTACCTTAACCATAAAAACAATGGCATGTCAACACTGAAGTTATGAATAAACTATATTGTTTAACAAATGTCTATAACATTTACAGGTACAATTAACTATTCGTGGTTGATCAGTAATAATTCTTCGCATGCTCATTTACAGATACATTAAGTCCTATGAGAATTAAATCTCAATCTGCAAGAAGCATTTAATCACAAATCAATTTTCAACAAAGCCAATAGTTGAAATGAAGAAATATGCTTGATCACTCATGATAACCACAACAAAATCTAGAGTAGCACCACAAGGATGCAACCTTTACATAGATTTAATTGGGGTAATTAACTGACCTTGCTGTTGTCGACCATTGATGGAGGCAAGTTTCTTCGTGATGTATACATTGGCTTTGATGCATCATAAAAGCTGAAGCGAGGTGGCTGTATGGTGTACATCAAATTATTAGAAATCAAGCATGTGGTTAAGTACAAGAAAGAATTGACAAGGATCAAGTTCTAGTAACCACAAACTGGAGAGGAACCATAGCTCCATGGTCATTGCGATACTCGACTGTGACTTGGGTTTTACCATCAGGTCTCAACCAGGAGCAAGTCCTGTTTTTGCGGACTTCAGTGAGGCATGCCCCAAGCTTCGTAGCAAGGACATGGCTCAAAGGCATCAACTCAGGAGTCTCATCTGTTGCAAGGCCCCAAGCTTCGTAGCAAGGAGCAAGTCCTGATTAGAGAAAGTATTGATAATGAATAACTTATTAAACAACTCCAAACAAAATTAAAAGAACTAAAGGTATATTTATAAAGAACATTTAGATAACAAAGAGCTTATTAAACAGCTCCCTCAAAATTTTTAAAGTAGTAAATACAAGTTTAAAGATCTTTACTAAGGGTCTATTATAAAGAACATTTTGAAAGCTGGAAAGGGACAAACCCCAAAGTAATTCATTCATCAAATTCCCCACTCCTGAATTAGGGATGAAGCAGAACAAGATAGCCCAGGCATCAAAGGTACAAAAATAAAATGAAATCATAAACAAACAAGTAAATGTAAGATTGTATTCACTAAAGCAACAAGCTTAGTAACAAAATTGAAAATTTTGTTTAAAAGAAAAGAAAAAAATGATGCAGTTTAAAAGAAAATTGAAAATTTAACGTGTTCTAATTGATGCAGTTTTTCTAAAGAAAAAAATGATACAACATCCCAAAAGAAAAGAAAAATCAAAGAAAAAAAATTGATGTAGTTTTTCTAATTGATGCAGTTTTTTAACGTGTCCTTATTGAAGAAGAATCAAAGAAAAAAATCCCAAAAGAAACAACAAATAATCCCAAAAAAAATCCCAAGGAAACCAACAGAACATCCCAAAAGAAAAGAAAAATCAAAGAAAAAAATTGATGCAGTTTTTCAAATTGATGCAGTTTTTTAAGTTTTAACGTGTCCATATTGAAGAAGAATCAAAGAAAAAAATCCCAAAAGAAACAACAGATAATCCCAAAAAAAATCCCAAAAAAAATCCCAAGGAAACCAACAGATAATCGAGCAAGACGAAGATACAACATCTGATCACTAACCAGATCGACCGTTTCGTTCTTGATCGCGTCTGTCCGAGAGAGATTGAGACCAAGGAGGACTTGTCTTGCCGTCACCAAGATTTGTAGTAGGCGCAGCGAGGAAGGGAAGGTGCGGCGAGGGACTTCGGCGAGGATGCTGAGGAGAATCAGAGGACGAGAGGCACGCTAGGGTTTTCACTTTTCAATGAGATTGAGAGTCGAGAGCGAGAGGTTGCCGTTGGGAATTCTGCGGAAAATGAGAATAAGAAATAGGGATTAGGAATATACAATATAATATAATATAAAATTATATTTTTATATATATAAATTTGGGCCCTGGGCAGGTGCCCTGGTTGCCCTGGCCCAGGGCCGGCTCTAGTCGTTGATCAAGAAGCAATCAATTTGGATTGATATTTAAGGATAAATCAAAATTGATGAATCTTTGTGATGTGTTATGTTTTAAGGATATATTGGTGGATATCATTAATTTATTAGGTGAGAGTATGGGTGAATAAAAGACTTATTCTTTCATAAAGTCATCTCGTTAGATTCTTGTTAAGGATGATCTGGTGATGGTGGATATCGGTAAACTCAATCTTTGTGATACCTAAACTTCTGGTGGAACATTGGTGGATTTATGACATTGGTTTGTTAGTTAAAAGTTATCTTTGATTGGTGGTTCATGGGCGATATTGATAGATATGATGATTGACTATTGGTGATTTAATATATACTTGGTGTCAGTAATCTTTAGTATAGGTTTATATTGAGAACCCCAGTTGTTGGGACCTGAGAGTGTTCAATGTGATGCAGAGTTAGTCCGTATTATCAGACTCAGGATGTCAGAGACTGAAGATCACCAGAATAGTTACACAGATTGTAGATGGAAGCCCTTGGAGTTCTCTGTGATTGACCACATGTTCCTACATGTATCACCCATGAAAAGCGTGAAGATGGTTGGTTTGAGAGGTAAGCTAGCTCCACACTACATTAGACTTTTTCAAATTTTGGAAAGGATAGGAGCAGTAACTTATCGTCTAGCACTATCATCGTCCCTTACTGGCGTGACAGTAACTATCAGATATGCGCTTCACTAGGGTGTGACAGTAACTATTCCTAAGCTTCTGAATTTCAGTTTGGTGAATTTGGTGTGATCTCCAGTCATGTATGTGGAGTAACCATTATCCAATATCCATTTAGATTCCTATAGAAAGTAGGAAAACATTGGTGATTTGGTTTGAATTAAGTTAGGATTGTATTTAGCTTTAGCTTTAGGTTTAGGTTTAAAATTTTAATTAAGATTAAAGTTTAGTTAAGGTTTAGATTTAAAATTTTAATTAAGATTAAAGTTTAGTTAAGGTTTAGATTTAAAATTTTAATTAAGGATAAAATTTAATTAAGGTTTAATTAAGTTTAAAATTAAATTAAGCTATAATTAAATTTAAAATTAATTAAGGTTTAATGACATTTAAAATTAAATTAAGGTTTATTAATTAAATTTATGTAAGTTTAAAGATTAATTAAATTAAAGTTTAATTAAATTAAGTTATAATTAAATTTAACATTAAATTAAGGTTTAGTTAAAATAAGTTTTAATTAAAGTTAAATTTTAATTATTAATTTTTTTTTTTTTTTTTTTTTTTTTTTTTTTTTTTTTTTTTTTTTTTTTTTTTTTTTTTTTTTTTTTTTTTTTTTTTTTTTTTTTTTTTTTTTTTTTTTTTTTAATTAATTAAATTAATTATTAATTTTAATTAAAATAAGTTTTAGTTAAAGTCAAATTAAGATTAAGTTGAAGTATTAAAGTTTAATTAAGATTTTATTAAATTGAAGTTAATATTTAATTAATGACCCAATCAAAATTTAAATTAGGTTTTCCTTATACATTCACCCGATCAAATTTTTCAACCAATGTAATCATATAGTTTTGTGTGATTAGTTAATGTTATTTTTCAGGGATTGTATTAACTTGTGTTAGGTTAAGAATAGTTTTGGGTCCACGTCCCCATGGGATGGACTGATAGTTAATGCGTGGGTGTTGCTGTTAGTAGGAGCCCTAGAGCCAATTATGTGATGATTGACTAGGAATATTTTGTATCATATTCTATCATTAATAAATGCATGTTTGATTATTATACTTATTTTGTATTTGTGTCAAATAACTAAGTATAATAATGTCCTTGTGTAGTAGGTTCTTATCTACATCATATTGATTGGTTGAATCGATAGTGAGATGATGTAGAGAACACTACACTAAACTATTCCTAGTCGAGCATTAATATTCAAGGACAATATTAATGCATGGAGACTAGCATGTAGGTCAATAGATGACTTGAGCTCACAAGTCATGGATATGTGATATCAAGTTGACACATGGTATACATTAGAGAATGTGTACTGAATTGACCCGCCATGAGAAAGTTTCATATATTGTCATATGAGTGTCATAAACTTTCTCATGTGACTATTAGTATGAATAGTCCTTAGACCTGAAGTCACTACGGTTTCCTACATAAGGAGTTATGTACTTTGGTAACGTCAAATGTCGCCCGTAACAAGGTGGACTATAAAGCCGATCACTGGGTATGTAATGAATTATGCGGAGGGATGTGAGTGATGTAGATGAGATCTATCCCTCCCATATGACGGGAGTGATATCTGTGGGCCCCATGATCGAGTAGGACTGCTAAAACGCATGACCATGCTCAAATGAGTCAATATGAGATATTGAGCTTATTTGTTTGAGTGAGTCTACTCAGGGATCAAGAAACACAAGATTTATTGAGCATGACACGGTCTATGCCTCATTAGTCAATCTAGATATCAAGGATAGAAGGACAAGATCATACATTATCATAGTCACGGAGGTTTAGTCGGATCTCAACTTTTCTTGTTACTTGGGTAGCAATGATGCATTGCTAGATGCCGCTCATTGCTTATGTGTCTAAAGTGTTTAGGCGTATTGCCAACGTCGCGAGAACCTATTGGGTCACACACTAAGGACATGATGCTTCGGGAAGCCCGAGTTGGGAACTCGGGAGATCTGAGCCCGAGTTAGGAACTGGGAGGTCAGTTCGGGAGACGGAGCTGGGAGCTCGGCAGACTGGGTCGGGGCTCGGCACTTGGCAGACTGAGCTGGGAGCTCGGTAGACTGGGTCGGGGCTCGGCACTCGGCAGACTGTGCTGGGAGCTTGGCAGACTGGGTCGAGGCTCGGCACTCGGCAGACTGGGTCGGGGCTCGGCACTCGGCAGACTAAGCTGGGAGCTCGGTGACTGGGTTGGAGCTCGGCACTCGGCAGATTGAGCTAAGAGCTTGGCAGACTGGGTCGGGAGCTCGTCACTCGGTAGACTGAGCTGGGAGCTCGGGAGACTGGGTCGGGGCTTGGCACTCGGGAGACCTGGTCGGAAGCCCGAGAGGCCCGGTCGGGATTACAAGGGAAATTCATTAAAGTGTTTAATGAAAGGAAAAGAAAAGATTCTTTTCTTGCATGGGAATAAATAAAGAGACACATGAAAAGGTGTGCTCTTTATTGGTATTAATGAAGGAAGCCAAAGAGACACAAACCTCTTCATATTCATGGGATGAGTATAAAAGAGGGCCTTGTGACTTTGGATGAGGTCTTCTTCCCTTAGCTTCTTCCCTATCTTCTTTCCTCCCTCATCTTCCTCTTTTGGCCGAAACCCTATTGTAGGGTTCTTGGTGTTCTGCGAGCTACCTCAAGTTGCTAGCACAACTAAGGTAGTTCTTCCCGAAGTTGAGAGATCGTGTTTGTGTGGATACGAATAGAGGCACGAATATTTGAACGTGCAAGAGATCCGGCGCATCTTGGACGAGCGGGATAAGCAAAGGGCACACACCAAATATATACACTTTAGATAGATCTATTAGATAGATGAACATTGTACGAGTTTTCTTTCGCATGGATCGCTCGTGGGTTCTTGTTTCCACTGCGTTTTGTGTTTTTGTCGCCGGGAGAACCCAACAGTTTCCACCATGAGGTCTGGGGGTCAAAACCTGACAAAGGCAATGTGTCCTCCCTCCCCACGCACTAGCCACAACATTCGGGCTAATAGCCCCTGTGATTTACCTCCTCTGTGTTGGCCCTTGGACGGGTTGGCAAGGGAGCTGGGGCGAGCGAATCGCCTTTTGCCACCAAGAATAGCTTTGGGTCCACCAAGCGAGTTTTCTTGGATAATCTTTCAAGCTATGGTGAGTCACTTAGACGTCATTAGAATTAACTTCGTGCCTTAGACAAAACATTCTAATTAATCCTGCCCAAGAGACTTAATATCAACCCTTAATCTTAACAAGTTTAGAGTTAACCCTTGTTGAGGCAATCAACCCAAGTATGATATGGAGGATCATGAGTTTTGATGTGTATGTCAATATGAGTATGTTAGGGTTATTGTTGGACTAATATGTGTATGTGAGTGTGCAGGTTTGCAGGTACACATAGACTTGGATGGATGTCTTCAGGTGAAGGGTGGCATGGAGGCAAGCTGTTGGCTTGCGTGCGCATCCGAGGGACCATGGACAAAGCAAGGACGATGAGCCGAGGGAAGTGGACTTCGAGGCGTACGTGAAGGATAGCATGGAGGCAAGCCGTGGGCTTGTGTGCGTATCCGAGGGACGAGGGCCAAAGTCGAAGAGGGCTTGAAGGCGACAGATCGAGACTGCTGGAGCAGAGACGATAAGACAAGGGATGCGGACTTCGAGACATATGTGAAGGGTAGCATGGAGGCAAGCCGAGGGCTTGGGTGCGCATCCGAGGGACGGGAGCCAAAGATGAAGAGGGCATGAAGGCAACAGATCGAGACTGCTGATTGAAGAGTCAACCAGGTCGTGAGGGTCCGAGTGTAAGTGTTTGTACTCGGGAACTAAGCCGGGAGGGTTCAAGTACGGAGAGAAATATACTCGGGAAGGGTAACCCTAGGCTTAGGGAAGGACCAGTCGACTGCCCCAGGGGCAGTCGACTGGTGATGGCTGGTGATTTGAACGTTGGGCTTATAATGTTCGAATCTGAGTGGGACCAGTCGACTGCCCCAGGGGCAGTCGACTGGTAGCGACCATTGCAGACTCAAGCTCTATTTAAAGGAGCTCATTTCAGGCTTTTCTTTCTTGGCGAAACTTGCTTGGTCAAAGCTTGTTAGTAGCCTGCTTTGCTCAGATAGTGTCCAGAGTTTGTGGAGAGATTTCTCCACCCACAAGGAGCTATGAGATCTAGCCGGTAGTGCTCCGGGGAATTATCCACCGACGGATTAGGGATCGCCCACCTTACGAGCAGCCGTGGAGTATAAGTTTTATCTCCGAACCACGTAAATAGGTGTGTTCCTTTCGTTAGTTTTGTTTTCTTTAGCATATTCCGCTTGCACACTAACGATTGTAAGAAGAACGAATCAAAAGAAGCTATTCACCCCCCGCCCCCCTCTAGCTTGATGAACATGATCTAACAAGTGGTATCAGAGCGAAGGTTTGCTCTCGATGGAATAACCGCCAAAAGAGCACAAGCTAGAGGAAAGAATGATTGAAAACACGTTGGGGGATGATATCAACACGCCACCTCCTTATGACCATGAAGATTTTGCCTATTGGAAGACAAGAATGAAGACTTGGCTTGGAATGGATTGGGAGTGCATGGTGGTGTTAGAAGAACCATTCGAGATTCCAAAGGACAAGCACGGAAAAAGACTTCGACCTATATATTGGACTAAGGAGCAACAAGAACAATCTAGGGCAAATAAGAAGGTAATTGATATATTAGTTAATATTTTGCCTAATAATATTTTGAGTGGTGTAGGTGAGTATAAAAATGCATATGAGTTATGGAATAAGTTGGAAGAATGTCATGAGAACTCTACACAAGCTCAAATAGTGGAAGAGCCCAAAAAATAAGTTCAATGGTTCAACAAGACTAAGAAGAGAAAGAGTTGTCAACCTCATCAAGTGAAGAGGCACAATCAAGTGAATGGTCATCCACCTCATCAAGAGAAGAAGAAGAGATATCAACTTCAAGGATTGAGGGGGAGGAGAGATTCTCATCAATACTAGAACAAGAAAAAGCTTCAACCACCACCAAAGCAAAATCAAAGGATCATATCATATGCTTTGGATGCAACAAGAAGGGGCACTACAAGGATAAGTGTATATTAGGTAAGAAGGAGGCAAACCCTAAACCCGGGTCCATTAATTTTAAATCTAACATGGGTTGTAGGGAAAAAAAAGAAAAGAAGCACATTAGGTGCTATACTTGCGGGGAGCTAGGACATTATCACACTTAATGCCCGAGAAAAGGAGAGCTCAAGAAGATGGAGCATTTAAGAAGATGGGAAAAAGAGAAAAAAAAAGGAGCTCACATCTAGGGGGAGATACAAAGGTAAGGGAGGTAATCCCTAACTTTACTTATGCTTCAAATGTGGTTATGAGTGCTAGAAATAATAATGATTGCTTGCCTATGCGTACTTTTGGCTTTAAGTATCATGATAGAAGTAGAAATACTATTGCATGATAAAATACTAAATAATCTATGTTTCATGATAAATCTAGGGGTTCTAGACCTAAGGACTAAGGCATTAACCCTAAGAAAGGGAGACACATTCCTAGAAAAACGGGTAGATCTGGGAATGATCAAAATGGGCATGGTGATACTAAGGTTAGAAATTTAGAAAAGGAAAATCAAGTTTTGAGGGCAAAACTTGATAAATTAGAAAAGAATCTAGATAGACTCATTAGAGGGTCCAAGGGATTGAGTGTGATATCGAAGGATCAACACATTAGAAATGATAGGCCGGGTCTAGGATATCACCCTAGGAGGTCAAATGATAGCAAAAAATCGTATTCAAGGATGCCTTATGATTATGGTAAAGGAAAGGTCAAAAATGATAAGGAAAAGGCATTTAAAAGGGAAAAGAAGGATTTGACCAAGAAAAAGGTATATAAAGTTAAGAGAGTGATAGGTGAAGGTCAAGAAGCACCGGAGGAACACCGGTGTGGTCTTGCCTTTGTAGATAAGTCACCTAGGGAGGTGACTAGGGCTAAGAGCTCAAGGGAGAGCTCTAGAGGTCAAAACGGGATCCATGGTCAATGAATTTTAGAAGGATTTCTCCTAGGAGATTAGATGGACTATGGAGTGTGCCAAAGGGTTGAAAGACTAAGGTGAGTCTTAATTCTAGGAAATTGGCACACTAAAAGGAGATTTATGGAGGAAAGATGAAAATGAGATTATATTTGGTAAAAATTTGGGTTTAATGTATAAACGCCATATAATTCAATGCTAGGAATGTATTATGGTTAGGAATGGGAGGATACACCAAGGAGAGGTCAAAACTAGGACTTTTAAATAAGTTTCAATGACACAATTTGGGTAATTTTGAATTTCATGCCAATCTTGGGATTAAGAGTAGATTTGTTTGAAAACGTATTTTTTCCAAGTAGACATAGGTTCCACAAACCTCTTCACGAAATTTCAGATTTTTTGGAAGTTTGTGGAATTAGGTACGTATTTTTGAAAATAGGACTGGAAACTTGAAATCAGAGTACCAGTCGACTGGTCTAGTGTAAATTTGAAACTAGGAAATTTAAATTACCAGTCGACTGCCCCAGGGGCAGTCGACTGGTATGTGAGGGTTTAAATAAGAATAGTCGCGCGGGGGTGGCCAAAACCTAGGGTTTTGCGTGCCACCCCCTGCGAGATCTTCTCCTCCCCGACCTCCTCTCATGTTCTAAGGTCCTCCCAAGCTCTAAAACACTTCTCTAACCTCCTCCCACCTCCGATCTACATCTAGGGTTAGTAAAACTTCTTCTTTCAAGTTGATCTTCATCAAGTCTCATCATGAAGTGATTGGGAAAACGATAATACTTTGTATAGTTTGATTTTTCCCATTTAAGTCATGATTTGAAACTAATTTGGCCTATGTTGCTTGTTTTCCCTTGTTTTCTCTTGTTATGGGATGGTGTGGGTACATGCATTGGTATGTCACATGTTAGGGTTGCACATAAAAGGTCAAGTGGTGAGAGGTCGTCGCAACAAGGTTAGGTAGACAAGGATGCGCCTTGGTTCCGATCCGAGGAGTGCCGAAGGCGATTCGCCGATAATGAGTTCGTATTGATGAACTGTAGATACTTTAATAGGTCATATTTTCGAGCCCAAATTGCTGAAATGATTACTTATTTTGGGATAGAGAAGTTGGTGTATTGTCAGCATTACGTCAATCTAGACATGTGTAAAGAGTTCTATGCAAACCTCACATGCATCAATCCTGATAATGAACTCTATGAGTCCATGGTGGCAGGAGTCACCATCCCCTTCCCACCCACAGTTTTAGGTGCATTTTGAGGTGTAGGGCGTCCAACCATGCATTCACGTATTTCCCGAAAGTTGTTGAGCCCTTTACTTTCCCAAATGTCACTATTGATCAAATTCACATGCATTATTTTGTAAGACATCGGTGTATTACACATCGTATTTTTGATGCTAAGAACATGAGTCCATTTAGCAATGTCTTGTATAAAATTGTCGTAGAGTGCATATTACCCATTGTTACCAAGGGACGGTCAAGGATTCGACTGTCGCACTTGGTAATGATATGCATGTCTTTACATCTATTGTTCATTTTTCCCATAGTGTCAATGGGAAGATCTACACGCCCTTTTGTCATGTCCTGACCGAGTTCTTTGAGTCTAGGGGTATACACACGACTAGCGGTTAGGTACGTCACTTGTCCAAGGACTATGATCAGATTGGTACACGACAATTATCCTTGGCAGGGATTGAGTGTAGGCAGGGGGAGATAGTCTGGAGGTAGCGTTCTGATTCCTCCAGTTCTGATGAGGAGGCCGCTGGTGGAGTTACACAGGAGCAGTTCTCCCAGCTCTAGTCTGAGGTTCATGGCCTCCGGGAGGACTTCCACGGCTTTCAGCAGCAGCAGATGGGCTTTCAGTAAACAAAGACTACAATTCAGGAGGAGGTTCATGGCCTCACACAGTTTTGTCAGGGGTTCCAGCAACAGCAGGATGAGATGTATACCATGATACAGCAGTTGCACCTCACGTATCAAGCCCCTCCTCCTCCTCTTCCAGGCGATGACATACAGTAGATCTTATTTGATAGTTGGGTGTTGAGAGTGTTTGGCTTAGATTTATGTGTTATCTCTCAAACATCTATTTTGGGATTGTAATATTTGATGACTTCAGGGCCACGACCCTTGTGATTCTTTTGTGCTTTATTTTGAGTTATGTATGAAACATTGACTTCATGTTTTCATATTTCTTACTGAAATTTTATTTTATGGCATGATATTACTTATAGTGTTTGAAATTCATGGTTTAATATTGAATGGTGTGATATTGGTATTGTAGGAATATGGAGGTTTCATATATAATTGCATATGTCTAGAGAATAGAGATAAAAAGGGGGAGACTTTATCATCTTGAGAATATACAAGGAAAAAGGGGGAGTTTGTTGGTGCAGGATGCACCTAAGTCAAACCTGTGTTTTGATAATGGCAACATAGGTCAAAAGTTAAGTCTTTCTTGTTTTCTAACAAGTTAATCAAGTGTGCAGGAAAAGCCCTAGCGAAGGACTGCTAGGCACTGGCAAAGGAATGCCAGGAAAGAAAGTCCTAGCGAAGGACTGCTAGGCTCCAGGCGAAGGACAGTCTGGGACCGAAGCCTTAGCAAAGGACTGCTAGGCAACTGGCGAAGGACTGCCAGCATCCAAGACCTAGCGAAGGACTGCTAGGCTCAAGGTGAAGGACAGCCTGGGACTAAAGCCCTAGCGAAGGAATGCTAGGCACCAGGTGAAGGACAGCTCGGCATCCAAGCCCTGACAAAGGACCGTCAGGCAAAAGTCCAACCAAAAGGAGCGGTTGGCATCAGGTAAATTCTCCCGAGAGGAGTAGGTGAGGACGCGTTCCCCGTCGAGGGAACAGTAGGCGTCGGTTCGACCTAGGACTCCATTTTGGAGACCAAAGTCAGAACCAAGACAGCTAAGGCTGTATAAATCTAATAATTTATTATGTTATTGTGTTTTGGACTAACCCTGGATGCAGGACCGAAGGAACGTGAGTCTGCAGCTCAGAGTGCCTCAAAGGAGTGAGGCAACTGCTGACCAGGGCGCCCGGAGTGTCCCGGGCGCCCCCAAGGTGAACACCAAACACACAATCAAAAAGTGCGCTTCGACAGTACAAGCTGCGGGCGCCCCCGTGCTTCCGGGCGACCCCGCTGCTCGCGGGCGCCCCCTGCGCTGCGGGCGCCCCCATGCGCATACATCGAACCCGAACCCCTCGAAGCCAAGCAAAGCCAAAGGATAGAGTTTGACCCGGTCAATCCGGGCGCCCCGAGCGCTGCGGGCGCCCCGGTCAAAGCGGATCCCGAGGATAAGGGGATCAGACGGCGACCGAGCTACAACCGGATCAAACGCCACGTCGGGGGCGCCCCCGACATCCCGGGCCCCCAGGCCCTATATAAGGGACCTTTGACCAAGGCTTTAAATCATCAGTTCTCCCAACGCCTCAAAGTTCTTCTACGCTCGCGCCTTGCTCCGGAAACGCTTCACCTCGAGCCGACGACGTCCTGCTGCCCCGAAAGAGTCGACCTACTCCGGATGTCGGTAAAAAGAAGAGCGTATTTCTTTAATTAATATTTTATTGCACTTGATTTTGTAAATCATATTGTGTAACTTATTTGCGCCAAATATAGAATTGCCCAAAGTAAATGGTCAACGACCGTGGGCCTTGGAGTAGGAGTCGACACAGGCTCCGAACCAAGTAAATCGATTGCGTCTCTGTGTCTTTTCGTTAATTTCCGCTGCGTACCTATTCTTATATGAATCCGAAAGTTTTCCGATATTCACCCCCCCTCTATCGGGCTTCTCGATCCAACAAGTAGTATCAGAGCGGGGAATTCAAACTTGGTGCAACCACCAGTTTGAAAATTTCTTTTCAGATTTCTTTTTAATTTTATCATTTTATTTTCTTTATCTTACGAATTCTTCAAGAAAAAATTTCATTCGTTTTCTTTGGCAAGGTTGGTGCAACACCCCTTGTCTTTAATTTATCCAGCACTGCTAATCCAAGACCAAGTCTTGGCAAATCTCTTTTAGCTTTTCTTTTTCAGAACAAATGTCTATGCAAGAGGGATTCAGCACCGCTAGACCTCCACTCTTCAGTGGAGAAGACTTTTCCTACTGGAAAAGTCGCATGGAGGTCCACCTGAAAACTCAGGTGGACATGTGGATCATTATCCAGTCCGGTCTGGAGATCCCCCGAAATGCAGAAGGACTTCCACAAAGCTACTCGGAGTGGGACAACACTCTAAAGCGCAAGATAGAAGCCGACGCAAAAGCAACGCAAACCCTACAATGCGGGCTGACAAAAGAAGAGCTGAACCGCGTGGGCCCCTTCAATAGTGCAAAGGAGCTATGGACAAAACTGATCGAGCTGCACGAAGGGACTTCAGATACTCGGATCAGCAAGCGGGATCTGCTACTAAACAAATTATACACTATCAAGATGGTGGACAACGAATCAGCAGGCCAACTCCACGCACGGATCCAAGAGGTAGTGAACGGTCTTTACACAATAGGTCACAAGGTCGAAAACCGTGACCTAATAAGGTATGCTCTAAACGCCTTCCCTAGAAACACCTTGTGGGCATCTATGGTAGATGCATACAAGGTCTCTAGGGATCTTTCTAAAATAAAATTAGACGAATTATTTTCTGAACTAGAACTGCACGAACAAACTAACACCAATATGGTTGAGAAAGGTATTGCTTTTCTTGCAGGCAAGACTGGAAGAACAACAAAGAAGAAGCCTGAACCTGAAACCGAATCTAACTCAGACTCAGATTCAGAAGAAGAAGATAAAGAACAAACTAAGCTGGTCCGGCTCGCTCGAAGCTACTACAAGGAGCTGAAGAACCGAACCAACAAACGAAAAACCGGCCGAAGAAAGGACGAACCAACTGAACCAGCAAACAAGCCCAATGTGACCTGCTACGAGTGCAAGAAAAAGGGCCACTACAAGTCAGAGTGCCCTAACCTAAAGGAGACTAAAAAGCCGAGAAGAAAGAAGGCGCTCCAAGCAACCTGGGACGAGTCTTCCTCAGAAGAAGAAGAAGAGGCACCCCAGTCCAACCTCCTAGCTCTGACCGCCTCAGATAAAGTCGAGACAGAGTCAGAATCAGAACAAGAGGACGGCGAGCTGACCTTCACAGAAGACGGAGAAATTAAGGTAACTGGTTTTAATAGATTACAGTTAACTGAATTGATTTCTTTTCTTTCTCGTGATTTGGCAAAAGCCAAACTCCGGGTCGAAACCCTCCGACAGGAAGTAAAACTCCTGAAAGAGGGAGCTGACTCTAAACCCTTAACCGAGAAGGTTCAGGAAGGAACTCCTACTCAAGTTGAAAAACTTGAAAAGGAAAACTCCTCCCTGAAAACTCAGGTTAAGGATCTTAGATCAGCCTTAGAACGATTCACTTCTGGTTCCAAAAATCTTGACATGATTCTTGGAAAACAGAAATCAGTTCTAAATAGATCCGGACTTGGCTACCGAACCAAATCCCGACAAAGATCATATTTGGCTGTACTGAATCAGTCCAGAGGCAAAACTCAGGCATGGGTACCTAAACTATGCCTGAACAAACCAACTGGATCAAATCAGTATTGGATCCCCAAGGACAAGATTCACATCTTGCCTAACCATCACCGTGGCTTTAGTCCAGGGGGAGTCAAACTGAAAACCATTTTTTATTATTAGATAAACTTGTCATTATTGATTTAAATTGATTGTTTGATTGTTTATTTAATTTCTGCAATATTCCATGCTTAGACTTAGGTTAGTTAAGGACTGAACAAACTTAGCTGAAATTTGACAACATAGTATTGGGTACAGGTGAGATGATAGTACGTTGGGGAAACCAATTCTAATAAGATCAAGTTCACTTGGTCTCTTTAGACTGGCGGAACTGACCGAAGCTACCGATCCAAAACCCAAACTAGTTAGACCAGAAATTTTTCAGAAATTGATTTTGAAAATGAAATTTCATTAAAAGGCTTTGTCAAGGAAAGGGTGGATGATCCCATAAGGCTTCAGCCAAAGAAGGCCTAGTGCCTCGCCAAGACCTGGAAGCCAATTTTTGAATTTCAAATTCAAATTAATTTTTGTTAAATTCGAATCTAACACAAAATTTCAGTTATTTATAGATTTAAACATAAATTTAATTGTTTTCAAAATTAATCAAACTTTTTCAAAATAACTTCTAATCAAAAACTGTCTCACAAAACCTATAAGGTTAACGTGATTGAAAACCCTAGATTGGGTGAGACAGACTAGGCAGTGAAACTCAATTTAAGCTATTCCTGATTCTAATTGGATCCAAATCAAGAAAACTCTTTATGCGTAGGAACATAAAGATTTGGACCAATGGATGTTGGATAGCGGTTGCTCCAGACACATGACTGGAGATAAATTGAAGTTCACCAAGCTCAAACTCAAAAACCTAGGCTCAGTGGCATTTGGCAATAATGCTACACTCAAGGTAATTGGGTCAGGTAATATTGAGCTTAAATCTGATTTCATTATTAAGAAAGTTCTATTGGTTGAAAACTTTAATTTTAACTTGCTTAGCATAAGTCAGTTATGTGATTCTGGTTATATAGTTACTTTCAATAATTTTAACTGCCTGATTAGAAATGAACAAGACTCAGAAATCATACTTAAGGGCACTAGGAAAAACAATGTATACACTATAAATCTTCCCATTATACCTAAATGTATGTTAACACAATTAGAACAAACAAACCTCTGGCATAGGAGATTAGGTCATACCAATGTAAGAACTATATCAAAAATTACCCAACTTGGCTTAATCAAAGGTATCCCCAAAATCAAAAATAATGAAAACCTAATATGTGAATCATGTAATCAAGGCAAACAAACCAAATCCAATCACAAACTTATTCAATCTAACTTAACACAAACTACACTTGAGCTCCTGCACCTTGACCTACTTGATTCACATGGAGCCAAGTCACTAAGCGGGAACTGATACTGCTTAGTAATAGTTGATGATTACTCTAGGTTTACCTGGGTTAGGTTCATAAAAACCAAAGATGAAACCCTAAACCTATTTATTGAATTATGTAAACTAATTGAAAATCAAAACGACACTAAAATAAAAAGACTTAGGAGTGATCACGGGGGAGAATTTGAGAATCAACGATTCGAAGAATTCTGTAAAATAAATGGATATTTACATGAATTTTCATGTCCTAGAACCCCCCAACAAAATGGGATAGTTGAGCGAAGGAATAGAACCTTACAAGAAGCCGATAGGGCTATGCTCAATTAAAATTAATCTAGAAAACCAATTTTGGGCAGAAGCAATTAGTACAGCCTGTTATATCCAAAATAGGGTTTTAATTAATAAGCGACACAACAAAACCCCCTATGAATTGTACTACCATAGACTACCAAATTTACATTACCTAAGGGTCTTTGGATGTAAAGTCCATATCCTAAACACCAAAGACTATTTAGGAAAATTTCAATCCAAGTCAAACCCTGGTATCTTCCTAGGATACTCAACCACAAGTAGAGCCTATAGAGTTTATAACAAACAAACTAAGAAAATTGAAGAAACTACAAACTTAATTTTTGATGAAGAAATCAATTCAACATCTAATAATCCAGATTTAACTTCAACACACTCTGACCAAGAAAATAATGAACCCTTAATTGAACCCTTAATTGAACCCTTAAACGAGTTAACCATTGAACCAATTAATGAACCAAGAATCGAATCACCAAATGAACCAGTCCAAAGAGTCGAACCGAATAGTGAACCAAACCAACCAGCCGGACCCGAGGCTGAACCAAGCTCTAGAAGAACAAAGAAACCCAGACTTAGTCACCCAACCGATCAAATTGTGGGTGATCCAACTCTAGGAGTCAGGACTAGGTCCTCCTATAGAAACCTCAGTCAAATAGCTATGATATCAAAAATAGAACCCAAAACTATAGATGAAGCCCTACCTGACCCTGATTGGATCATAGCTATGCAAGAAGAATTAGCCCAATTTGAGAGGAACCAAGTCTGGGAACTAGTGCCTAAACCTAAAGGTAAATCCATTATAGATACTAAATGGGTCTTTAGGAACAAACTAAATGATCAAGGAGAAATAGTCAGAAATAAAGCCCGCTTAGTAGCTAAGGGATTCAGCCAAGTAGAGGGACTAGACTATGATGAAACATATGCCCCAGTAGCTAGACTTGAGTCCATTAGAATGTTATTGGCCTTTGCATCCCATAAAGGATTCAAGTTGTATCAGATGGATGTAAAGTCAGCCTTTTTAAATGGATTTATTAAAGAAGAAGTTTATGTAGGGCAACCCCCCGGGTTTGAGGACTTAGACAAACCTAACCACGTCTATAAACTAACTAAAGCCCTATATGGATTAAAACAAGCACCTAGGGCTTGGTATGAAAGACTATCAACTTACTTAACTACTAAAGAATTTAAACAAGGCCAAATTGACTCAACCCTATTCATTAAGACCCTAGGAAAAGATATATTTATTGTCCAAATTTACGTAGATGATATAATCTTTGGATCCACGAACACCAACTTTCTAAAAGAATTTGTTAAGATAATGGAAGATGAATTTGAAATGAGCTTAGTTGGTGAGCTTACATTTTTCCTAGGACTACAAATCAAACAAACTAGGGATGGTAACTATGTTCATCAATTCAAATATGCTAAAGAATTAATAAAGAAATTTAAAATGGATAACTCTAAAAGTATAAGTACCCCCATGGCCACTAATGTAAAAATAGATAGTGACCCTGATGGTAAACCAGTGGATCCTAAACTCTATAGGAGTATGATAGGTAGCCTACTGTACCTTACAGCCGGCAGACCTGATATTCTTTTTGCTGTAGGGATGTGTGCTAGATACCAAACTTGTGCTAAGGAAACGCACTTAGCAGCCCTAAAAAGAATTTTAAGGTATGTAAAGGGCACCCTAAATGTAGGGATTTGGTATCCTAGAACTTCAACTTTTGATTTAACAGGATACACAGATTCTGACTATGCAGGCTGTAAGTTAGATAGAAAGAGCATAAGTGGAAGCTGCCAACTGTTAGGTCAGAGTCTAGTTAGTTGGTGCAGCAGAAAACAACACTGTGTAGCTCTATCCACAACTGAAGCTGAGTATGTGGCATTAGGAGAATGTGTGGCTCAACTTTTATGGATGATGCACACACTCAAGGACTTTCAGCTCAACTACACCCAAACTCAAGTATTCATTGACAATATAAGTTCAATTAATTTAACTAAGAACCCAATTCAACACTCCAGAACCAAACATATAGAAGTCAAACATCATTTTGTAAGAGACCATGTAGCCAGGGGTGAAATAACACTTAAGCATATTGACTCTAAATCCAACCTAGCTGATATATTCACAAAACCCTTACCTGAATCTGAGTTCAGTTCACTAAGAAGGCAGTTAGGATTATGTTCAGTAGAATAGTTTAACTCAATTGTTTTTACTCTACTTGATTTCAAAAATAAGTTTTCTAAAATTTTCTATTTTTGAAAAACTGTTTTATTTAAATTTCAAAATCTGTTTTCATTTTCAACTTAGCTTTATTTCAAAAATCAATTTTAAAATCTTTTCGACTTAGTTTTATATTAATTTTAAAACTACCCCCTTCAAAACTAGGGCTTTTTCGAAAATGGACTTAGCCTAGGCTTTAACCCTAGAACTGCATGCACCTATAGACTTAGAAGCCAGCATCTCACAAGCACCTAAGGATACTTTTGATTGATAACCTAGAAAGGGTTGAGATGCTTAGGTCTTTGCCTCAATTCAAGATGCTTTAAGTCAGTGCATCTGCAGAAATTGGGGCACTAAATACAACTTATACAGCAATCAAGTTAAGTGTCAAGATTAGAAAATCTAACTTAAACAGAAACACTTAACTTGACTAACCCTAGCAAAAACTACTGTATATAACAGTTAGTAAGTAGCTAATTGGGTTAGACAGGTCCCTATAGACAAAAATTGATTGATTTAGTGAAAATCAAACTCGTTCAGTACAGCAAACTCTTATTTATTTCCTTTATCCATGCTATTCTTATTTGTTTTGATATATGGCAAAGGGGGAGAGACAGGAAAGGAGAGAGTAAAGTAAAATTTTCAAATTTTTTTCTATACTCTATCCTTTATTCAAAAAGGTTGCTTTCAAAAAGTTTTACTTATTCAAATTTTTTTTGAAAAATACTTAAGCTTTCAAAATTTTGCAAAGTACTCAAGCTTCAAAATTTTTTTCAAGCTTTCAAATTTTGCAAAAAACTCTAGCCTTTCAAAAGGTTTCTACTTAAGCTATTACTCTAAAGCTAAAGTTTTTTGTTAAGTACTAAAGTGTTCCAAAAACTACTAAGCTAACATTTTGAGTACTTTAAAACTTAAGACTTTAAAAAAAAATTTTTTTTTGTAAGTATTCAAATTATGCTTTAAAAACTCTACTATGTACTTTTAAGTTACTTATAAGTACCTAAAACTTAAGTTTTCAAAGTACAAGTAAAGTCTTTAAAAAACCCCATGAATTTTTGAAAAATCTAGGGGGAGATTCCTTCCAGGGGGAGAGAATAGAACTTTTTTCATATGTTGCTTAAACTTAACTTTTTGAACTAGGGTTGCCATAAATCAAAAAGGGGGAGATTGTTGGTGCAGGATGCACCTAAGTCAAACCTGTATTTTGATAATGGCAACATAGGTCAAAAGTTAAGTCTTTCTTGTTTTCTAGCAAGTTAATCAAGTGTGCAGGAAAAGCCCTAGCGAAGGACTGCTAGGCACTGGCAAAGGAATGCCAGGAAAGAAAGTCCTAGCGAAGGACTGCTAGGCTCCAGGCGAAGGACAGTCTGGGACCGAAGCCCTAGCAAAGGACTGCTAGGCAACTGGCGAAGGACTGCCAGCATCCAAGACCTAGCGAAGGACTGCTAGGCTCCAGGGGAAGGACAGCCTGGGACTAAAGCCCTAGCGAAGGAATGCTAGGCACCGGGCGAAGGACAGCTCGGCATCCAAGCCCTGACAAAGGACCGTCAGGCAAAAGTCCAACCAAAAGGAGCGGTTGGCATCAGGTAAATTCTCCCGAGAGGAGTAGGTGAGGACGCGTTCCCCGTCGAGGGAACAGTAGGCGTCGGTTCGACCTAGGACTCCATTTTGGAGACCAAAGTCAGAACCAAGACAGCTAAGGCTGTATAAATCTAATAATTTATTATGTTATTGTGTTTTGGACTAACCCTGGATGCAGGACCGAAGGAACGTGAGTCTGCAGCTCAGAGTGCCTCAAAGGAGTGAGGCAACTGCTGACCAGGGCACCCGGAGTGTCCCGGGCGCCCCCAAGGTGAACACTAAACACACAATCAAAAAGTGCGCTTCGACAGTACAAGCTGCGGGCGCCCCCGTGCTTCCGGGCGACCCCGCTGCTCGCGGGTGCCCCCTACGCTGCGGGCGCCCCCATGCGCATGTTGGTGCAGGAAGCACCAGATCGAACCTTGTTTTGATATTGGCAAAGGATTCAAAGTTAAGGGTTATTTGTTGTCTAACAATGCTGCTTGAGAGTGCAGGAAACAAAGTCCTAGCGAAGGGATGCTAGGCACCTGACGATGGGCTGTCAGGAAACCAAGTCCTGGCGAAGGGTTTCTTGGCGAAAACCAAGTCCTAGCGAAGGGATGCTAGGCACCTGACGATGGGCTGTCAGGAAACCAAGTCCTGGCGAAGGGTTGCTGGGCGAAAACCAAGTCCTAGCGAAGGGATGCTAGGTGAAAACCAAGTCCTGGCGAAGGGCTGCTAGGCGAAAACTCAAGACCTGGCGAAGGACTGCCGGGCAAAAGTCCAACTGGAGGAGCCGGTTGGCACCAGGTAAATTCTCCCGAGAGGAGTAGGTGAGGACGCGTTCCCCTTGAGGAAACATTAGGCGTCGGTTCGACCTAGGGCTCCATTTTGGAGACCCAAAGTCAGAACCAAGACAGCTAAGGCTGTATAAAATAATAATATAATTGTTATTTGGACTAACCCTGGATGCAGGATCGAAGGACTGAGTATCTGCAGCTCAGAGAGCCTCGAAGGAGTGAGGCAGAAGCTGAGCAGGGCGCCCCGGACGACCAGGGCGCCCCCAAGGTCAACCCAAGTATGTAACAACCTCGACGCGTTTTCGCCCCGCTTGTCGCGGGCGCCCCGCGTATTGCGGGCGCCCCCACTGCCAGCTGTCGAAGCGCATCCCTGCGAAGCCGAAGAGATGAGGCCTTTGACCGATCAAGCCGGGCGCCCCGAGTCCTTCGGGCGCCCCGGTCAAACCGGATCCCGAGGATAATGGGATCAGACGGCGACCGAGCTACAGCCGGATCGGCTGCCACGTGGGGGGCGCCCCCGTCGACCAGGGTGCCCCTAGGCCCTATATAAAGGGCCCTCGACCTCCTTCTTCAAAGCATCAATTCTTCGGACACTTCCACGCTCTTCTGCTCTCGTGCTTTGCTCCAGATACTGCCCAACTCGAGCCGACGACGTCCCGCTACCCCGAAATCTTCGATCTACTCCGGACGTCGGTAAAAGAAGAGCATAATTCTTATTATATAAAGTTTACTGCACTTATTCTGTATTCAATAATTATAAACTGGTTTACGAACTTATAGAATTGCCCACAGAAAACGGTCAACGACCGTGGGCCTTGGAGTAGGAGTCGACACAGGCTCCGAACCAAGTAAAACGACCGTGTTAGCATTGTTTTTGTGTCTTATTTCCGCTGCGCACTTACTCTTTTTAAATCCGAACGATTTGCGACATTCACCCCCCCTCTCTCGCATCTCTCGATCCAACAAGTGGTATCAGAGCGGGGTTATTCAAAGTTGGTGCAACCACCACTTTGAATTTTTTTTTCGGATTTTTTTCGCTTTATTTTTCAAATAAATAATATCTGTGAGTGTATTTAAAATATCCTTACGCCTTTTTCAATTCTGAATTCTCATTTTCTCACCATAAGTCAGAATTGATAAAAGAATCAATTTGTGAAAACTTGTCGTAAAATTTTTTATTATTTATTTTAATATTTTTCCTCGAAATTCGTGCTACCTTAAATCAAGAAAATTTTTTTCCAAACATTAAATTCTTATTCTTTTCATTTATCAGAATTGACAAAATCATCATTTTCAAAAATTTTGTCATAAATTGTTTTTTTAATTTTATTATTAATTCGCCTCGAAATTCGTGCAACATTTGTTTTGGACCATTTTTTTTCTTCTCCCGCACTACTAATCCAAGACCAAGTCTTGGTACATTTCGGTTAATTCTGTTGTGTGCAAGGGTTTTTAAATGGCCAATCGAGAATGGAACAGCGTTCGTCCACCTCTCTTCTCCGGTGAAAACTTCAATTCTTGGAAAAGTCAAATGGAGTTCCATCTAAAGACCCATATGGACATATGGATGATCATTCAAATAGGGTTCCACCCCCCTACAGAAGATGGACTATCAATTGCATGGGACAAACTGGATGAACCAACCCTCAACCAAATTGAGACTGATGCAAGAGCAACTGCAATTCTTCAATGCGGTCTAACCAACGAACAACTCAAGCTAGTCGGTTCATTTGGATGTGCTAGAGAAATTTGGGAGAAATTGATCAATCTTCATCAAGAAATCTCAGATGAAGAAGAAGATCAGGTAAGTTATCTCGCACTCTCGGTCCAAGCACAGACAGCCGAGTCAGAGTCTGAACCTGAACCCAGAGTCGAAATCGAACCAGCAGAATCAGACGACGAACTGACTGACATGGTAACCAATTTCAAATTCTTTTCTAAATTAGAATTAAATAATCAAGATGATACTGCAATGGTCGAGGAAGGTATAACTTTTGCAGGGAAAACTCCAAGAGAACCACCAAAGAAGGAGCTTCAACCGGTACCCAAGTCCGACTTAGACACGGAATCAGAAGATGAATTTAGATCCGAGACAGCAACAATTAAGGGGGAGATTCCTAATAAGGAATCAAAAGGTAAAATTACAAATTTGAATTTTAAAAATCATATAATTTGTTACATATGCAGGGAGAGAGGGCACTACCAAACTAAGTGTCCTACTCGAAAGATTCAAACGATACCACCGACGGCGACAAAGGAACGAGCTCCAAAAGCACGAAAGAACAAGAGTCGCATCCAATGCTTCAAGTGTCAGGAGGTTGGGCATTACAAAGAGGAATGCACAGATAAACGTTACAAAGATCCAGGGCAACCAACCAAAATGGGTAACTGTAATTTACATCCAAATCCACTCTTTACCTTGAATACTGATAGATTAATTAATCTCCCTTGGTCAAATTTAGATATGGATGCATGCTTAGATAACTTAATGAAATCATGTATATTAGCAAAGTCAAAATTCAAAATGTTAAGACAAGAAAATGAGACTTTGAAAATTAAAATTGATATACAAGAAAAACTGATTAATAATTTTGCAAACTTAGAAAATCCAGAAATTTCTCCTCACTATGACATTATCTGAAGTTTTGTTTTGGCTATTCATAGGACTAGATAGCTTAAGGACTTAACCAATTACTTGAAATTTGAAAACATAGTATTGGGAGGAGGTGAGATGATAGTACGTTGGGGAAACCAACTCTAATAAGATCAAGTCTACTTGGTCTCTTTAGACTGGTGAAACCAGCCGAAGCTACCGATCCGAGACCCAAGCTAGTTAGACCAGAAAATGACCTAATTTAATTTGAAAATGAAATTTCATTAAAAGGCTTTGTCAAGGAAAGGGTGGATGATCCCATAAGGCTAAGGCCAAAGAAGGCCTAGTGCCTCGCCAAGACCTGGAAGCCAATTTTTGAAATTCAAATTCAAATTATCTTTTGTCAAATTCGAATCTAACACAAATTTCAAATAATTATAGATTCAAACCTGTTTACAAAACTCTTCTTCAAAATTAATCACTTCTTTTTCAAATTCAAACATTTTTCAAATTTAATCACTTCTTTTTCAAATTCAAACATTTTTCAAATTTAATCACTTCTTTTTCAAAATTAAATATTTTTCAAATTTAATCACTTCTTTTTCAAAATTAATTTTTTTAAATTAATCATTCTCTTCTTCAAAATCATTTTTACCTTCAAACCTGTCTCACAAAACCAATAAGGTTAACATGCTTGATCACATAGAATTGGGTGAGACATCTAGGAGCTAAAAGTATGATTCAGTTTGCAAGAGTTATTTAAGCTTACCTTTTTTTTTGTACCCTACTTTTCATTCCTAACATTTTTTTTAATATGAAATTTCATGTTAAATATCTCGATAGACTCATTTTAAATATAATCAAGGGCTTGTTTTGTTTTAGTTATTGATTGTCAAACATTATCAACTGAGTCAAACTTGGTCAAAACAGTCAACCCTAGTCAACATAGTCAAACCTGCTCAACACTGAAATCCCTTAAGGAATTTAGATAAAGTCAGTCTGTGTCGGATACAGGGGGAGTTCCTCTTAATCTTTTTCAAAAATTCAGATTTTTCAAAAACCTCATGCGCTAAAACTTATTATTATCTCAAAATAAGGTTTCAAAAGTTGATTCAAAAACCTTAATATATTACTATAGCTTTGGAAAAATTATTATCATTTCAAATTTTTTTTAAACTGTGTTATTATTCCAAATTGAGTTTTCAAAAATTTATCTCCTTGAAAGTTATCATACTCAGAAGATTGTTCAAAAGTGCTTCTTTTGATCTTGACAAACCCTAAAGACACAGAGGAAAGGTCCACTTCATGATCTTCAAGGACTCCTAGGATGTGTCAAATTAAGGGGGAGTCTAAGTCAAAAGAAAAACTTCAGAAAAAGTTTCTTTTTACTTATGTCTTTGTTAAACAGTTCTTTCTAATCTGACTCAAACCTTAAGACTTAAAGGAAGAGTACTTGTGGTCAACAAGCTTCCCAGGACTGAGTCAAGTTTAGGGGGAGGTCAAAATTAAAGAAATTATTTAATAACATGCTTTATTTCAAACTCTTGCAAAAATCTAAGTCTTTCAAAATACTATTTGTTAGAATTTGTGTGACTTATGAAATTGTTTTCGAAATAACATTTACTTAGGTTGGAAAATTTCCAGGACACTTAGGAAATGTCCTTGTAGTCAACAAGGTTTCCTAGGATAGTGTCAGACTGGAAAATGAACCAAGTTAAGTAAAACATTGAACCTTCAAAAGTTCACACACTTTTTTAGAATATATTTTTAAGTACTATCATTTTTTTTAAATTTTACTTGAGTTTGAAAATTTCCAGGACACTTAGGGAAATGTCCTTGTAGTTAACAAGGTTTCCTAGGATTGTGTCAGACTGGAAAAGAAACCTAGTCAAGTGAAATATTTTGTTTTCAAAAAAAAAAATCTAATACTTTTCTAAAAGTACTTATGTATTTCAAATCATAATTTATCTCAAAAGTACTTGAAAAATCTTTTCAAAACTCTTTTTCGAAATTTTTTTTACAAATACAAAATATTTTTTTTGCATAATACTCTTCAAAATGGACTTAATCTGGAAATTTAAGCTTTTGCTATGCTTTTAAGAGTTATACCAAGTATTTTTATGTTTTCAAAACTCATAAGCTCTGATACACAATTTCTTCTCAAAACTTCTTTCAAAACATATTCCGTTATTGATATATATCCAGGGGGAGAGATTGGAAAGAAGAGTGGGAATCAAAACTTTCAAATTTAAATTTTTTTCTCTCTTCAAAAAGTATTAACTTCTTTTTCAAAATGTTTTAAGTACTTACTTAACTCTTTCAAAAACATATTAAGCACTTAATTCTTTTTCAAAAACATATTCTCCCAAATCAAGTTAAATACTTAACTTTATCATTTTAAGTATTAAATAATATTTCTAAGTACTTAACAATTCTTTTCAAAAATCATTCTTTTCAAAAATCATTTCTAAGTACTTAAGTGTTTAACGGGCATTTTTTTTACCTAATTTTCTCAATCAAGTACTTGACACTTAATTTTCAAATTCTTCTAAAAAGTACTTGCTCCAAAGTTTAAAAACTTGTTAAGCCTGAAAAATCCTTTTCTTGAAAATTTTCTAAGCGTGAAAAATTTCTTGAAAAATTTTCTAAGTAAAGTTTCCTTTTCTAAAAGTTAAAATTTTTTTTGGAAACTTGGAAATTTTGCCTAATTTTTTTTGCCTTATAAAAAGTTGTAAGCCTGAATTTTTTTCATAATGGTAAATTATCTAAGTTTTGAAAATGCTTTTACTCGATTCTTGAAAAATACTTTGACAAAAACATAAAGCACTTAGAAAAACTCATAAATCCCTGTTAGATACCTTGTTCACCCATGCTTGTTTTTGATATATGTCAAAGGGGGAGAAAAGGTCAAAGTTAAGAGTTAAATTAATTATTCAGGATGAGAATGAGCATGAGAAATTTTTGTTCTCTCTCTCTTTTCACTGTTCAAATTACATTTGGGTTTAGACTGTTACGAATTGATATGTTTTATTAGTCTTAACGTTTATGCTTAAACTGCTATCTTTTTCCTTAACTTTGAATTGTGTTGCCATAATCAAAAAGGGGGAGATTGTTGGTGCAGGAAGCACTAGATCGAACCTTGTTTTGATATTGGCAAAGGATTCAAAGTTAAGGGTTATTTGTTGTCTAACAATGCTGCTTGAGAGTGCAGGAAACAAAGTCCTAGCGAAGGGATGCTAGGCACCTGACGATGGGCTGTCAGGAAACCAAGTCCTGGCGAAGGGTTGCTGGGCGAAAACCAAGTCCTAGCGAAGGGATGCTAGGCACCTGACGATGGGCTGTCAGGAAACCAAGTCCTGGCGAAGGGTTGCTGGGCGAAAACCAAGTCCTAGCGAAGGGATGCTAGGCGAAAACCAAGTCCTAGCGAAGGGCTGCTAGGCGAAAACTCAAGACCTGGCGAAGGACTGCCGGGCAAAAGTCCAACTGGAGGAGCCGGTTGGCACCAGGTAAATTCTCCCGAGAGGAGTAGGTGAGGACGCGTTCCCCTTGAGGGAACATTAGGCGTCGGTTCGACCTAGGGCTCCATTTTGGAGACCCAAAGTCAGAACCAAGACAGCTAAGGCTGTATAAAATAATAATATAATTGTTATTTGGACTAACCCTGGATGCAGGATCGAAGGACTGAGTATCTGCAGCTCAGAGAGCCTCGAAGGAGTGAGGCAGAAGTTGAGCAGGGCGCCTCGAACGACCAGGGCGCCCCCAAGGTCAACCCAAGTATGTAACAACCTCGACGCGTTTTTGCCCCGCTTGTCGCGGGCGCCCCGCGTGTTGCGGGCGCCCCCACTGCCAGCTGTCGAAGCGCATCCCTGCGAAGCCGAAGAGATGAGGCCTTTGACCGGTCAAGCCGGGCGCCCCGAGTCCTCCGGGCGCCCCGGTCAAACCGGATCCCGAGGATAATGGGATCAGACGGCGACCGAGCTACAGCCGGATCGGCTGCCACGTGGGGGGCGCCCCCGTCGACCAGGGCGCCCCTTGGCCCTATATAAAGGGCCCTCGACCTCCTTCTTCAAAGCATCAATTCTTCGGACACTTCCACGCTCTTCTGCTCTCGTGCTTTGCTCCAGATACTGCCCAACTCGAGCCGACGACGTCCCGCTACCCCGAAATCTTCGATCTACTCCGGACGTCGGTAAAAGAAGAGCATAATTCTTATTATATAAAGTTTACTGCACTTATTCTGTATTCAATAATTGTAAACTGGTTTACGAACTTATAGAATTGCCCGCAGAAAACGGTCAACGACCGTGGGCCTTGGAGTAGGAGTCGACACAGGCTCCGAACCAAGTAAAACGACCGTGTTAGCATTGTTTTTGTGTCTTATTTCCGCTGCGCACTTACTCTTTTTAAATCCGAACGATTTGCGACATTCACCCCCCTCTCTCGCATCTCTCGATCCAACAGCGCATACATCGAACCCGAACCCCTCGAAGCCAAGCAAAGCCAATGGATAGAGTTTGACCCGGTCAATCCGGGCGCCCCGAGCACTGCGGGCGCCCCGGTCAAAGCAGATCCCGAGGATAAGGAGATCAGACGGCGACCGAGCTACAATCGGATCAAACGCCACGTGGGGGGCACCCCCGACATCCCGGGCGCCCCCAGGCCCTATATAAGGGACCTTCGACCAAGGCTTCAAATCATCAGTTCTCCCAACGCCTCAAAGTTCTTCTACGCTCGCGCCTTGCTCTGGAAACGCTTCACCTCGAGCCGACGACGTCCTGCTGCCCCGAAAGAGTCGACCTACTCCGGACGTCGGTAAAAAGAAGAGCGTATTTCTTTAATTAATATTTTATTGCACTTGATTTTGTAAATCATATTGTGTAACTTATTTGCGCCAAATATAGAATTGCCCAAAGTAAACGGTCAACGACCGTGGGCCTTGGAGTAGGAGTCGACACAGGCTCCGAACCAAGTAAATCGATTGCGTCTCTGTGTCTTTTCGTTAATTTCCGCTGCGTACCTATTCTTATACGAATCCGAAAGTTTTCCGATATTCACCCCCCCCCCTCTATCGGGCTTCTCGATCCAACAGAGTTGAGGGCAATTCTAGGTTTGAATGGTAGAGGATAGCCTTGGTAAACACATAGAATCCAATGAAGGCTTGAAAATTGCTACAAATGTTACATTTTGGAAAAATTAGAGTTTGTACCAAAAGTTAAGTACATTTGGTATTTTTCATGAAAATATATTTTTCTAGGGTAGGTTATATCCTAACAAATGTGCTTGTAAAATTTTATATTTTTCTGGATTTTGTAGAATTTTCTACACGTTTCTGAATTTGGCCTGAAAATTCAGATTTGGACTATATCAGTCGACTGCCCTTAGGGCAGTCGACTGATGGATTGATAGTCGACTGGTATGGCTGTGTTTGATTTTTGAAGGGTTTTTCAGAGGTAGTTTGGGTTCTTTTTGGCACTAGGGATAGGATTGCATGGGGCAATCATTTTGATGGTGTCAAAGGGGGAAAATTTGTGGTATTAAGTTAGGTTTAACTTGACTTGAGAAAACTTTTGGTGTTATGTTAAGTTGGGTGGAACTTATCTTGGTGTTGTGGGTTATGAGAATTGAAAATTGGGAAAGGGCATAGGTTAAGGAAGAGGTTACCTCTTGTTTGTTATGCTGTTAATTTTCAGTTGCTATTATTTATTATTTTTGTTTACCTAACTTAAACATATTGTCACACATCAAAAAGGGAGAGATTGTTGGGGCAATCGGCCCAAGTATGATCTGGACGATCATGAGTTTTGATGTGTGTGTCAATATGAGTAAGTAGGGATTGTTGTTGGACTAATATGTGTATGTGAGTGTACAGGTTTGCAGGTACACATAGACTTGGTTGGATGTCATCAGGTGAAGGGTGGCATGGAGGTAAGCTGTTGGCTTGCGTGCGCATCCGAGGGACCATGTACAAAGCAGGGACGATGAGCCAAGGGAAGCGGACTTCGAGACGTACGTGAAGGATAGCATGTAGGTAAGCCGTGGGTTTGGGTGCGTATCTGAGGGACGAGGGCCAATGTCGAAGAGGACTTGAAGGCGATAGTTCGAGGCTGCTGGAGCAGAGACAATGAGCCAAGGGACGCGGACTTCGGGGCATGCGTGAAGAAGGGTGGCATGGAGGCAAGTCGAGGGCTTGCATGCGCATCCGAGGGACGGGAGCCGAAGATGAAGAGGGCATGAAGGTAACAGATCGAGACTGCTGATTGAAGAGTCAACCAGGTCGTGAGGGTCCGAGTGTGAGTGTTTGTACTTGGGAACTAAGCTGTGAGGGGGTTCGAGTGCGGAGAGAAATGTACTCGGGAAGGGTAACCCTAGGCTTAGGGAAGGACTAGTCGACTTCCCCAGGAGCAATCGACTGGTGATGGCTGGTGATTTGAACGTTGGACTTGTAACGTTCGAATCTGAGTGGGACCAGTCGACTGCCCCAAGGGCAGTCGACTGGTAGAGATAATTTCAGACTCGAGCTCTATTTAAAGGAGATCGTTTTAGGCTTTTCTTTCTTGGCGAAACTTGCTTGATAAAAGCTTGTTAGTAGCCTGCTTTGCTCAGATAGTGTCTAGAGTTTGTAGAGAGGTTTCTCCACCCACAAGGAGCTATGAGATCTAGCCGGAGGTGCTCCGGGGAATCATCCACTGACGAATTAGGGATCGCCCACCTTACGGGCAGCCGTGGAGTTGGAGTTTTATCTCCGAACCACGTAAATAGGTGTGTTCCTTTTGTTAGTTTTGTTTTTTTAGCATATTCTGCTTGCGCACTAACAATTATAGGAAGAACGAATCGAAAGAAGCTATTCACCCCTCCCCCCTCTAGCTTGACGAACACGATCTAACAACCCTGAGTTATCTAATCCTAGGTACCATGATGGGCAGGTTTTATTTTTAAGGTGACACTAATTTAATGTCTCCCCCTGAATCATATATTCTATATTTTGATTTTATATAGTGAATTTCATTTTTGAGTACATAGAATTGATTTTGTCCTACTTGTTTGCTAGGTAAGCTTTCAAAACCCATGCTTTAGTTTTTTTCTTGTTTGATTAATAAGTGAAATAATGATTTATTAGTTAAGCTAGATTTTTATCCGAGCTTAGACTTGTTATATACAGTTCTTTGGCATCAAAGTATTAAACCTAAATATTTGAATCTTGTGGTGAAGGTTTCTAAAAGCCCTTTAAACTTTTCAACTTCATATTTCAAAATGGAATTCTCTTTCTCAAGTTTTGCAACTTGAATTTAGCTTCCATTTTGAACTTGTTCAATTAAGGAGTTTAAGTTAAGTTGTTCCTTAAGGTCTTGATTTTCCTTAAGAAATAATTTAACTTGATTTTCATATTTAGATAATATTTTATTTAAGCATGAAATTACTTTAAAAAACTTTGCATTTAAAATAACCTGTACCTTGTTTGAATCTTCGAAAATGAGTGTAGACCATAGCTTAACTTGTATTCAGACTAATCTCTTAGATTTGAATCACTTTTTGACTCGGGTCCGATTACCATTAGTGTAAGATATTGATGCCGGAAGCACTAGATCGAACCTGGTTTTGATAATGGCAAAGGGTTCAAAGTTAAGTTTATATTGTTATCTAATGGATTAATCAAGTGTGCAGGAAAGTCCTAGTTCAACTAGGCACGAAGTCTTGACCTGCAGGGTTGAGCAAGAAGTCCTGGTCGAGGACTGGGCTAGAAGACCTGGCTGACGGATGGGCAAGAAGTCCTGGTCATGGACTGGGCAACGAAGTCTTGATCTGGAAGATTGGGTAGGAGTCTTAGTCGAGCGAGGATTGCGGACAGAAGTAGAGGCGGTTCGAGGAACGGACGTCTCGAGATTTAGCAGTCTCAGAAGCCGAGTAAAAGTCAAACCGGAGGAGCCGGTTGGCAAAAGGTAACTTCTCCTGAGAGGAGTAGGTGAGGATACGTTCCCCGGAAGAGGGAACAGTAGGCGTCGGTTCGACCTAGGGTTTCATTTTGAAATCCAAAGTCAGAACCAAGACAAATCCGGCTGTGATTCATATGCTTATTATTCATTTTTGTACTGTTCATGGACTAACCCTGGTTGCAGGAGTGAATGGTGTTTACTGCTGCATCCTAGCCGCTTGAGAGGGCTCAGGCACCTGAGAAGCCAGGCGCTTGATAGGTATCAGGTGCCCCAGATGGGTTTTCTCAGCGAGGGGAGAGGCTGAGATGGCAGGGTTGACACGTCGGCATCTCAGGCACCCGTGAGCCATCAGGCGCCCCAAGTATCCCCAGTGCCCAAGACCAGAGGATAAGAGTTTGGCTGAGTCTGTAGAAAAGCACGCACCCAATTCACTCATGTGAATGGCTCCCCATAATCCTCAGGCGCCCGAGAACTGTATATATAAGGGGCTTCACCCCTTTGCCTTCGATCATCAATTCCATTCAACGCAAGAAAGCTCTCTTGCAACTTAGGCATGCCAACTCTCTTCAAACTTCTTTCGTGCTTGAGTTTTTCAGCGCCGCCAACAATCAAGATCGACGACACACCGCCCAAGACACTCTACGACTTTTTTGATGTCGTCTGTATACTATACATTCGTTGCTTAAATTATGTACTCGACTTACATATTTATATTATTTACTCGACTTATAGAATTGCCCAACGAAAATGGTCAATGACCGTGGGCCTTGGAGGAGGAGCCATTAAAGACTTCGAACCAAGTACAAAGAAAGCGCGTTAGCATTGTGTTTTTATTCTTCCGCTGTATTTCTGATTATTCCAAAAATTTTACGTAATCGCTATTCACGCCCCCCCGCCCTCTATCGATTACAATGATCCCACAAGTGATATCAGAGCGTGTTGCTCAACATTGGTGAAACCGCCAACTGAGCAATTTTTCTGAATTATTTTTCGTTTGTTTTTTTTTAAATTATATTTTCTCGTTTTTCAAGGTTGGTGCAACACCACTCGAATTGTTTTTAGTATATTCTTCTTTATACCACACTACTAATCCAATACAAAGTCTTGGAACTAGTTTTTGTTGTCTTTATTTTTCAAGAATATTAAATGGTCATGCAAGAAGGCTATAGCACCGCTCATCCTCCTTTGTTCTCTGGTGAGGATTCCTCCTACTGGAAGAGTAGAATGGAGGTCCACCTGAAAACTCAGGAGGAAATGTGGATCATCATCCAGTCTAGACTGGAGATCCCAAAGAACTCTTAAGGAGAAGTTCAAGGATACTCTATGTGGGACACTGCACTCAAGAAAAAGATAGAAGCAGACGCAAAAGCCACTCAAACCCTCCAGTGTGGACTAACGAAGGAAGAACTCAACTGCGTTGGCCCATTCGGCAATGCTAAGGAATTGTGGAATAAATTGATCGAGTTGCATGAGGAGACGTCGAACACGAGAATCAGTAAGAGGGATCTCCTTCTCAACAAGTTGTACACAATAAAAATGCAAGGCAGTGAAATAGCTACACAACTACACGTGAGGATCCAAGAACATATTAACGGTTTACACACGATAGGTCACAAGGTAGAAAACCGTGATCTAATCAGGTATACCCTAAACTCGTTCCCAAGAAATTCATTGTGGGCATCAATGGTAGATGCTTAAAAGGTTTCTAGGAACCATCAGATATTAAATTAGATGAACTGTTTTCTGAATTAGAACTCCACGAACAGATTAACGCTTCACAGGTCAAGAAGGGGTTAGCTCTTTTTGCAGGAAAAGTCCCTACAAAGCAAAAGAAGAGAAAGGTGCAATCGATACCCGAGTTAGATTCCGACTCAGAATCTGACGACGACGGAATCGATTATCCAGAACTGGTCCGGATGGCCCGGAGCCACTACAAAATGATCAAGGGCCAATGAAAAGAAGAAGAAGAAGGCAAACCAGTAAAAGGATGATCCAACCGAACCATCGACCAGACAAAAAGCCAAAAGTGAAGTAACCTGTTATGGGTGCAACAAGAAGGGCCACTACAAATCGGAGTGTTCCAACTTGAAGGAAAACAAGAAGAACTGGAGGAAGAAGGCTCTCAAAGCTACGTGGGACAAATCGTCTTCAGAAGAAGAAGAAGAAGTACCACACGCCATCCTCCACGCGCTGACTTCTTTGGAAAATCTCGACACGAAATCAGAATCAGAAGAGAACGTCGGAACTAGAAGACACTCAATCGGAAGACGGGCAAATAATGGTAAGAGGTTACCTTGAATCTCAGCTTTACGATTTAATATCTTATTTGTCTCGTAAGTTGGCCAAAGTCATCGTTAAGGTCGAGTCCCTCCGACAGGAAGTCTAAATCCTGAAAGAGGGAATCAACTCTAGCTCCTTAACTGAACCAGTTCAGGAAGGAACCTCCACTCAAGCCCAAAAACTTGAGGAGGAGAATTCCTCCTTAAAAACTCAGGTGAAGGAACTAAGAGTTGCATTGGAACGATTTTCCTTGGGTTTCAAGAGTCTTGACATGATTCTTGAAAAACAAAAATTAGTTCTGAACCATCTGGACTTGGTTATCGAACCAATCACGATATAGATCATACTACTCTATGTTGAACCCAAGTAGAACCCGAGTCCAAGCATGGGTCCCGAAATTATGCTTGACAAATCAAGCCGGACCAAACCAATATTGGATTCCCAAGGACAAGATTCACATCTTGCCTAACCCATACCGAGGCTTTAGTCAAGGGGGAGCCAATATAAAAACCATTTTTATATCTAGATAATTTTTTTCCTATTTTTGTTTGATGCTTGTTTATTTTATTTTCTGCAAGAATACTATGCTTAGACTTAGGAATGGTTAAATAAGAATCTGACTTAATTGGAACTTGCACAACCTAGTATTAGGGTGGGGTGAGATGATAACACATTAGGGAAACTTGTTTAAAAAGTCATGTAGGGTAAGGCGTACCCTATTTGGTCATATTAGTCAGGTGGAACTAACCGAAGCTACCTCGCTAAATTCTCAACTAGTTAGACCAGAATTTCTCAATAAGTAATCTAAGAATAAAATTTCTTTAAAAGACTTTGTCTAGGAAAGGGTTGATGATCCAATAAGGCTACGGCCAAAGAAAGCCTCTGTGCCTCACCAGGACCTGGAAGCCGATTATCAAAATTTATTTTCAATTTATTAATTGTTAAATCTAAATCTAACATAAGTTTCAATTAAATCATAATGTTAACATAAAACCAAGATAAAATTAATACATCTCACAAAACAGATAAGGATACCTATTTTGTCACTTAGAAATGGGTGAGATGTTTAGGACCCAATAATGTGGTTCAACCCAACCAACTCAATTAATTTTACCCTTAAAATACACTTAATCAAATTCAAAAATTTAACTTAATTTCAATTTAACATTTTTAAAATTCGACTTAATACTTTCAAAAATTGAATTTAACATTTTTTAAAAATTCAACTTAATACTTTCAAAAATTCAATTTAATATTTTTCAAAAATTCAACTTAATACTTTCAAATTTTCAATTTAACATTTTTAAAATTCTACTTAATACTTTCATAATTTCAATTTAACTTTTTTAAAATTCAACTTAATACTTTCAAAATTTCAATTTAACATTTTTTCAAAAATTTCAACCTAACATTTTTTTTTAAAATTCAACTTAATACTTTCAAAATTTCAATTTAACATTTTTAAAATTCAACTTAATATTTTCAAAAATTTAACTTAACATTTTTAAAATTTAAACTTAATATTTTCAAAAATTAAATATAACATTTTTAAAATTCAACTTAATATTTTCAAATTTCAATATAATTCAACTTAATGCTTTCAAAACTTAAATTTAACATTTTTAAAAATAAAAATATTTTTCAGAACTTAAACATTTTTTTTCAAAAATTCAACCTAATGTTTTCAAAATTTAAACTTAAACATTTCTCCAAATTCAAAAAACTTAATGATTTCAAAAGTAACCCATTGGTTTTAATCAAACTAAGTTTTGAATTTAACCACCTTGGAACTTAGTTCTTGATTGAAATAATTTAAACCCAGTCAAAATTTGGTCAAATCGATCGTTCGAGACCCTCACGGGAGTCCAAGTCTTTCCCTGTGAATGAGGTAGTCAAAGGCTGCCACGCCTAAGACAAAACCGAGCTCAAGCGCCCGAGCGCCTCACCTCTACCACAAGCGCCTCAGATCCTTCACGGGCGCTCGGGAAGGGCTATATAAGCCCTCGCCCATAGCACCCTTTCCACACCAAACTCACACCACTTCCTCACTTCTAAGAGCCTTTTCAAGCATCTCTAGTCTTCCTCTCTTCTTCCTCTCCTACAATGCCGCCTAGGTATGTTTTTCAAAGTTTATTCTTTTTTTCCCAACTTATTATTAATTATTTCAATTGTTGATTGTTATTAGCAAACGTTGTCCTATCGAGACCGACCTCGGTACCGAACCTAGCCCTGACCATAGGCTTCCGACATTAGCTCTTTTTAATAAATTTGCTACCAATACATACAAACCCATAATGACCAGCTATCTGAATAGGGGATTCTTTACCCAGTCCTGTCCTACAGCTATTGATGTCATTACTTACTACCAACTAGAATGATTAGTATACTGTAATCATTCTTTAAACACGACTTTGTGTGCTGAGTTTTATAACAACTTGGTCAAAGTCGATGACTTCTGCTACACCACTACTATTCAGACTCTTCCACTTACCATTTCTCCTTCTTTATTTACTAGATTTCTTGGACTACGACACTCTCAGCCCACCTTCTTTTGTTATCCTCCTAAGGATCTTCCCTTTCCCTCCCCTTTCTCCCACATTACCCTTGACCTTCTTTACTCTTATTTTTTTTAGACGTGGGAGAGATCCGACGGTTCAAAATTTTCGATCCATCGATCTACGCATCCAGGACTATGCCCTCTATCGAGTCCTGGTTTGCTGCATTCTTTCCTTGACTTCTGGGATGTAGCGGTTATGCGTCCCTTTCACTCATTCTTACTTTACGCGATGATCCATCATTTGGACATAGACATCGGTCTACATATGTTCCAGACAATCATCTATGCCTCTAACATCTCCACTCACTCTAGAGTGTGGACCCCTTATTGCCACATCCTAACCGCACTTTTCCATCATTACGGTCATGATGATTCTGCCGGAGAGATCATCATGATGCCCGAGTTTTATGAAATAGGCATTAGGAACTTTTCCCTAGCCGCTATAGATATCTTGGCCACCGGGGTCATATCATGGAGACGACGAGGTGCTCCACCCTAGGTTGACTCGGACGATGAGGTGGACATTGATGTAGAAGATCCCGCCGCCGAGATCAAGGAGCAGCTGAGAGAGTCTCCACCACCACCCCCTCTGATGACTACGGACCAGCGCCTCACACGGATAGAGATGGAGGTTCATAGTCTTCGAGAGGAGTTGGAGGCCCATCACGTCGAGCAGATGGATGCCCTTCAAGCATGACATGATGAGAGGCTCATAGCAGACCAGGCTCGACATGAGGAGATGATGTCGATGTTTCGGTCGTGGTACCCTAACCCCTCTTGGCATCCATGCTCGTCTTCTTAGCTATTGTACTAAGGATTTGTTTTCTGACTCTCCTTGTTTGTAAAAATTGACATGATCATTTATGCACTCTGAGTTGATTATCTCTAGGAATGTGCTTAGTAGAATAGGACTGTTCTATTCTGTTTTTTATTTTAAATTTCAAAAAAAATCATATTGTTTTTTTAAGAAAAATCATATTTTTCCAACTAAGTTCTGAAGTTTAAAATATTTTTCCGACTTAGTTTTTTTACAAAAAATTACCCCTTCAAAACTAGGGGTTTTCTACACAATGGACTTAGCTTAGGACTTAATGACGGACCCAAATGGACTGTCACGAATGTGGGTCTCAAATTTAGATGTAAATGAATAAAATGAATGCTGGAAACCCTTTTACAATCAAAAGCATGAAAATGTAATATAGGGGCCACAGGTCGTATTTTTCTCGGGGCTAGTTGACACAATTTGATTCGCGCTTGTATTTGTGTGTCGTTTGTGTTTTCGGGTTTCAAATAAATATTTGGGTTTTGGGTTGCGATTAGGAATGAAAATGAAATGAGAAGAAGGGAGACTTAACTCATGACTAAACAAGTGATGGCATTTAACACTCAATCAATAGAAAAATTAATCCAACCGATGCAACCATGTCAAATTTTGAATTCAAGATATTATCTAATCAAATCTGATTTCGACTAGCACTAATGCAAAGATCTTCTTCAGAAATTACTACTCCACACGAATGAAATGCAATTCAATCTTTCACTAAAGTAGTACACAATCATTTCCAAGTCTCTACTTGATACAAGGTGCAAAATTCAGCACTTGGCACGCAAAGGAGAGAAAACTGATGTATTGCAATTAATTCCAAATGAAACTCTATAAACTGAGGCAAACCGATTGGAATTTAATGCTAGCTGTAATGTTCAGAAATGATCGACAGCAGAAGTGAATGAAGGAATTTGGAATCAACCAAATGTAATTGGAAACTGAGATCAAGTGCAGGAATTCCAGAGACTTAATTTGGTACCAATCAGTGCCGAATCACTACTCTATACAAAAGCAGGGCTACCACTTAATACACATGAAGGAACTACAAATCCCAGAGCACCGAAGAGGCAGGTAATGAATCTGAGTTCAGACACAATATATGTGCAGAAATGAACTAAGGCAGGGAATGTTTAGCTGATTAATTCAGCTGGGTAGAGCTAGGCTGTCAGTGAAGTTTACTACAAGGATTAATTAAGCAATCTCAAACCCGAGAATGACCAAGGCAAGAACAAACCAAATTCAGCAGGGAAATTGCAAGAATCACACTCACTGCAGATTTGTGATGCAATACTCAATCTGAAACCAGGATGCAGAAATGAATTTGACATAAACCTGCTGATACAAGCCGCAAAAATTGATGATAAACCTTTGCAAAAGAAACTAGCTTCAATGTATAAATGCAGGAGAAGACTACCATCTACTGGAAACCAAGTTCAGATGCTAGACAGAAGTTGATACGCAGGTTTGAAAAGCAAAAATGCAGGAATTCAGATTCATAATGCAGAAATTGCAGTTTCTTGGACACAAAACAAGCAAATGACTGAATTGGAATTGCTATTTTGATGATCAGCAAGGCTTAAGTGGAATTCCCATTTCATGGACTCGAAATTCAAAAGCTAATGAACTGAAATTTCTGAAATAATCTAGGTTTGCAGGAATGGAATTCAGAGTACAGAATTTAAGTTGATACCCAGTAACTAATGCGCAAAGTTAAAATTGAATGCTAATCAGCTATACTAAACTGCAAGATGAACTCATAAAGTAAAACTAAAGCTAGCTTGGATCAAAATGCAAGAACTCAATAGGAAGGCTGATACGCAACTGAAAAATAGGGAAAAAAACTGATACATAGAAAACAATTCTGATACACTCAGATTAAAACTAGAATTTAACTGAAATTGCTGGAATTTGGCTGAAATTGTTGGAATTTGGAAATTGCTGGAATTGTTGGAAATTGCTGGAATTTGGCTGAAATTGTTGGAAATCTTGCTGTGGTTGCTCGTATTGTTGTAATGGTGGCTGAAAAAATTGATTGGGTTGCTGAAAAGTTTGGTTGCAAGGTTGTTGAAATTGGTTGAAAGGCTGAAACTCTGATGACCACATTTTAATCTTGCAGCCCTGTCACAAAACAAACAAGAAAGAATAGCAGTACCCGTATACAAAAGAATAAGCAACAAAAAATAGAACCCAATGATATGTCTAAAGAATCATATAAGCAAAAATCAAACAAATCAACTAGTTGCTTCCCCGGCAACGGCGCCAAAAATTTGACGGACCCAAATGGACTGTCACGAATGTGGGTCTCAAATTTAGATGTAAATGAATAAAATGAATGCTGGAAACCCTTTTACAATCAAAAGCATGAAAATGTAATATAGGGGCCACAGGTCGTATTTTTCTCGGGGCTAGTTGACACAATTTGATTCGCGCTTGTATTTGTGTGTCGTTTGTGTTTTCGGGTTTCAAATAAATATTTGGGTTTTGGGTTGCGATTAGGAATGAAAATGAAATGAGAAGAAGGGAGACTTAACTCATGACTAAACAAGTGATGGCATTTAACACCCAATCAATAGAAAAATTAATCCAACCGATGCAACCATGTCAAATTTTGAATTCAAGATGTTATCTAATCAAATCTGATTTCGACTAGCACTAATGCAAAGATCTTCTTCAGAAATTACTACTCCACATGAATGAAATGCAATTCAATCTTTCACTAAAGTAGTACACAATCATTTCCAAGTCTCTACTTGATACAAGGTGCAAAATTCAGCACTTGGCACGCAAAGGAGAGAAAACTGATGTATTGCAATTAATTCCAAATGAAACTCTATAAACTGAGGCAAACCGATTGGAATTTAATGCTAGCTGTAATGTTCAGAAATGATCGACAGCAGAAGTGAATGAAGGAATTTGGAATCAACCAAATGTAATTGGAAACTGAGATCAAGTGCAGGAATTCCAGAGACTTAATTTGGTACCAATCAGTGCCGAATCACTACTCTATACAAAAGCAGGGCTACCACTTAATACACATGAAGGAACTACAAATCCCAGAGCACCGAAGAGGCAGGTAATGAATCTGATCAGACACAATATATGTGCAGAAATGAACTAAGGCAGGGAATGTTTAGCTGATTAATTCAGCTGGGTAGAGCTAGGCTGTCAGTGAAGTTTACTACAAGGATTAATTAAGCAATCTCAAACCCGAGAATGACCAAGGCAAGAACAAACCAAATTCAGCAGGGAAATTGCAAGAATCACACTCACTGCAGATTTGTGATGCAATACTCAATCTGAAACCAGGATGCAGAAATGAATTTGACATAAACCTGCTGATACAAGCCGCAAAAATTGATGATAAACCTTTGCAAAAGAAACTAGCTTCAATGTATAAATGCAGGAGAAGACTACCATCTACTGGAAACCAAGTTCAGATGCTAGACAGAAGTTGATACGCAGGTTTGAAAAGCAGAAATGCAGGAATTCAGATTCATAATGCAGAAATTGCAGTTTCTTGGACACAAAACAAGCAAATGACTGAATTGGAATTGCTATTTTGATGATCAGCAAGGCTTAAGTGGAATTCCCATTTCATGGACTCGAAATTCAAAAGCTAATGAACTGAAATTTCTGAAATAATCTAGGTTTGCAGGAATGGAATTCAGAGTACAGAATTTAAGTTGATACCCAGTAACTAATGCGCAAAGTTAAAATTGAATGCTAATCAGCTATACTAAACTGCAAGATGAACTCATAAAGTAAAACTAAAGCTAGCTTGGATCAAAATGCAAGAACTCAATAGGAAGGCTGATACGCAACTGAAAAACAGGGAAAAAAACTGATACATAGAAAACAATTCTGATACACTCAGATTAAAACTAGAATTTAACTGAAATTGAAATTGTTTGTGCACTAAACTAACTTACTAGCTAATTTACTTGCCAAATTAAGATTTAACTACTGCGAAAACCATTCCAAACATAAACTAAGCAGCTGAATCTAATTACAGAAACAGAACAGTGGCAGAATTTAAATTACAGCTAAGAAAACTGAAAGTAAACAAGGAAATCTAAACCCTAATCCTCCATTAGCTCAAGATCTTCTTGGTTGTCAATCAAGAGCCGGCCTCGAACCCGCAAGCTCAGCAAATCACTGGGAATTAACTCAGTCGGTCGAAACTGCTCTTGTCTGCGCATAGCTGGAATTTTCCAGTCCAAACTATTGTATCTCGATGGATGGCTTGCGATGATGAATTGAAGAGCGTCCGAGCTCACCTGAGAACCCCTACAAGTAGCTCAAACGATCGGAATTGGCTTGTGGACGAGAAACAAATGATTGGTTAGCAGAGATGCCGAAACCCTCAAACACCACTGTCTAGCGCAAACTGAGCTGAAATCATCCAACAAAGCTACTCTCTAGTGATCCAAATCTTGATCCAGATGAAGAATTGAGGTGGTCGCGCCTCGGATTGAAGAAAAACTGAAGAAAAACCAAAGAAAACGAAGAAGATGCTGGTTTCGGCGAAGACGCGACAGGGAGAAGCACTGGAAATTTTTCCTTAAGTATATAGCAATGGACGGCCCAGATTGATCGGATGAAATCCAACGGCTGATCTTGCTCCGATTTGAGCCAAACTTTTATGATGATGATCTGGGGTCAGGATCTGCCTTGTGGTAGCTCGGATTCTCCAGATATGCAACGGATGGTCCAGATCAACTCTATCTGTGAATGGACGCTCTAGAGCCCTCCTTGCTTGATCCAACGGTTGATTGAGCTCTGATTGGAATGAAACCTTCAGATCTTGATCATAGAGCTTGATCAACCCTAACCCTAGCTCGGATTGCTTCAGATCGTCCCGGATGGCTCAGATCTAGCCGCTCTTGAATCGGACGGCCCGGATTACTTGTAAGCTTGATAAGTCGATCCGGTTCACATCCGACTCAAGTTTGACCCAGTATGCCCTAGGTCTAGGATCCTTTCATGCCTACAAAAATATATCAGAAAATTAATGGCCAATTAATCCAAAAAATGTGTAAATTTGCAATTAAGTCCAAAATAAGAGGAAATCCTAAAACCTAGGGTAAAATCACAATTAAACAATAAAAACATAGGTCAAACATGGATTTAGCAATTAAAATAATCAATAAAAATGGTGCTTATCAACTCCCCCACACTTAACCTTGAGCGTCTCGCGAAACAACTAAATATGTATCTCTTAGGCTTTCTTAAGCATAATTAAAAACAAATGAAAAGAAATTATCTAGGGTTGCCAATTCTCATAAATCTAAGCTCTATGGATTACTATCTTGTCCTTAAATCAACAACTTGGCCTTTTCATCTATCATGAGTCATTGAGATGAATTTAAATCTCTAGCCTTTCAAGAAAAATATTGGTGGCTCTCTTCTTAATTTCTAACTTGATGATGGAAGTGGAGCTCACTCTTACACATATGCTTCTTGCACTACCATAGGCTTGCTTATTATCTACTCTCTACCATTTATCATGATTAGGATCAACATCTATAAAAACAAGTGTAAACATGGAAAATGATAAGAAATGGAGTAAAAATCAAGGAAATAGAAAATTGATAAAGTGGAAGACTTGAGTGCTTGAGGATGTCTCCAATGAACTTTGCCTTCTTGTCAGTCCTCTAATGTGCTCAAATGTTTGATGGAGTAAAACTTTTGCCTTGCCCTTCAAAAATTCAATGAAAATTCCTCACTAGTCCCTTTGTGCCAATTTTCCACCTTGCTTGCTATCTTTTCTTCTTTCTTCTCTTTTCTGATTTTTCCTCTCTTCCTTTCTCTCTAGCAGGGTCAGAAATATAGTGGAGCAAAGCTTTTAATTCGGATGAGAGAAATCTTCACTGATTTATGGTGCCAAGTCAATGGTGTGCCAACTTGCTCTTGTTTCTCTCTTTTTTTTTTTTTTTTCTGATTTCTCTTCAAACTGTGTTCTGTTTTTTTTTCTTTTCTGCAATTGGTCTTAGCTGGAGCATATCAGATCTTGCAACACTCTAATTTCTTCAATTCAGTTGGTATTTAGGATTAGTGGAGCATTTAAACTGCTTCCTCAAAAATTCTGCTCCCAAGAAGTTTAGTGCAATCAAAGTGCAATCAAAAATCATTCTGCAAGTTCGGTTTGAAGGCAGCCAGGTATTTCTGATTTAGAAAGCATGAATTCAATTGGAAATTGGTATAAAACTGCCTTACTATCTTTTCCCACTGATTCTTTTTGAATGCAGAAATTTACAGCAGCTTTTCATGGATTCTTCAGCACTTTGCAGCTTCACATCAGAGTGTAGCAACATGTTACTGATTTTTCAACTTCAATTCACTTACAGCTGCAATTCAGCTTCAGATTTAGCACTCGGCAGCTTCTATGATCATCCCTGCATTGCTGAACCTGCTGTAATTGCTTCAGATTTATGCTGCAATTTTCTGCTCGTATCTGCATTCTTCTGCTTCAGAATTCAGCAGCTACAGCTTCATGATTTCTTTCCAGCTTTTTGGAACCACAGATTTACAGCCTTCAATTCAGATTCATAGATGTTTCTTTGGCATAGAATTTTCAGATTTCTCAGCTTCAATTCAGCTTTTCTTCAACTTGTCTTCAGATTCCAGCTTTTCTCAGATTTTTCCTTTCATTTGTTAACTGCCCACAGCAGCTCTCCTTTTGCTGCAATTCAGATTTTTCAGCTTCTTTCCAGCTTGTATCAGCTTTCACTCAGCTTCAGTTCAGATGCTAGCATTTGGCAGCAACCTTTCATTAGTTTCCATTCAAAATAGCTCAAATTGTATCATTTCAGCTCACTCCCATCACTGATCTGCACACTGTTTTTCAGCTTTCAAATCTGATCAACTCCCTCCTCAAGTGCTTCAAGTGGACTGATCATCATATTGGCATAAAGAAATGGCAGCTTCAAATAGCAGATTTTTACTTCCTCTTCCTTGCATACCAATATTTCTCATTGAACTCCCCATTGCAATGCAGTTTCAAATTTCCAGCTTTTATTCTTCATTCATCAGCTCTAACATTCAGCTCTCGGCAGATTACAGTTTTCAAGTTGATCAATTTCGGCACATTTGAACTTGGCACAGCTTCCTTCCTCTGATTTTCAGCTTCACCTTGCACAGAATTCCTTCCTTCCTCTGATTTGGCACAAATGTCTGCCATGTTTCAGATTTTCCTGCTGCAAAATTCAGATTGTTTTCAGATGGTACAACTTCAATTCTCTTTGATACAAAGTTTACTGATTTCCAATGCTAGATACAGCTGCAAGTCCAAGCTTTACTGATTTTTTTCTATGGCACATCCTTGCTTTTGCTTGCGTGCCATTTTGCTTTTTCATTGCCGAAATCTTCTTCAAAAATGCTTCACTCAATTTGGCACTACATCACTGATTTTCAACATCCAAAATTGGATTTAGATGGATACTAACTGTGTCTATGCCCATTGAATTCAAGTGATACCGAAACAATCTCTCCTTCTTTGAATTTCTTTCTTTTGTATTCAATCTCTTGACCACTTCTTTTACCATTCCATTTTGGGTTTAACAATCATCCACTTGCTGATTTTTTTTTTAGACTCTTTCCATAGGTTCTTTGCAATTGAATTGTACATCCTCTTCCATTTTTTCCCTCAGCTCCCCAATTCTTGATCCAATCCATCTCCGGACCCAAGATAACTTCATTTTGGCACGAACTTTTGCTTTCTTTTTGCTTTTGCGTGCCTTTGTTTCTTCTTGCAGAAAAATTTTCATTGTCACACCATGCCACTTGGATCTTCAAAATATGATAAGGAAACAAGATCTCCAATTGCTTCCATCTCCCTTGCGCATTCTTGGCAATCCAACTCACTCAAAATGTGATTGTTTCCATCCTTCCATTGCAAAAAAAATTTTTTCGAAACAAAATTGCTTCCAAATCACTAATCACTCCCCCACACTTAAAACTTTGTCCGTCTCGGGCAAAATAACATCAAGAATCATTCCAAACAACAAGTCCAATGAAAAGTGAGGGTTAGAGTAAGAAATAAGTAGAGAAAAATGGAATGAACATGTTTTTTTTTTAAATGGATATGGAAAGGTAAACAAAGTGATTAGCTTCTATAGATGTGATCCAATCATTGAAATATGGTTTTGAAAGAATCTAAGCAAGTTCTAGAGTACAATAACATGTATGTATCACAAATATAAGGCTAATTCTCACTAGGTAAAAATAATTCATCCCAAGTCCTCAATTAAGAATCTAAAGCAAGTAGTACTCAAGTATCCAAGATTTCATTCATTAGCTCAAACCCTAAGTTTTAACAACCAAATTTAATTTATTTTCAAAAGACTCTAAAATGCTATAGAGATAACCTAGAGGGATACTTTTATTTCTACTCATGCAAAAGTGCTAAAAGAAAAGACATGGTATTTACAACGACTATTTATTCAATTTACTCTAGAAAACATAAAAGTGAAAAATGCGATAAAAGAAAATACAAGAAAAAACCAACTCCCCTTTATTTCTGGTGGACGGAGTCGATCCAGAAGTAGCCTCCATCTTGGTAGTGGAGGAACATGGGTAGCTGAGTGAATTCGGGCTCCCCCACACTTAAACTTTTCAAAAATTTGCTCCGGTGGCCGAAGGCGATTCAGGTTCAAGAGCCATTCAAGGGGTGGAGTGCTTTTAATTAAAGTCAGATCATCTCCTCCTTCTTGATGCCCTTCAGAAGTCCTTCCAGGAGGCTGAAGTCTGTTCAGTTGGAGCACCCACTCTGGAAGTCTTCTGGACCCTGCAAAACAATGTAATACCTCTCTCAAGCGTTCAGGGTCAGAAAGAAATATAATAATGTCAGTTTCTGCATGAATTGAATCCAAATCTGCATCATGTCCAATTAAATCAATGCTTGGTGTCTCAATAAATTTTTCACAGTTATTTCCTACAAAATTTGCATCCTGAAATTCATCACAAATAATAAAATCAATTGTTGGCACTTCAATAAAAATTCCGCAATTATTTTTCAACACAGATGGATCAAGCAAAGTATCACAGCCTATGAAATCAATTCTAGGTGCCTCAATGAATTTATCAAAATTATTTCCAGAATAAGATATATCAAGAGATTCATCACAAAAATCAACATCAAGTCTAGGCACCCCTAAAAAATTTTCACACTCAGCATTTGCATCTAATGTAACACCACATGCTTCATTTTCAACCAATTCAACACTAGGTACCTCTAGGGATTTTTCACAATTATTTTCTACAAGAGATGTATCCCTAAGTATATCACAAACAATAAGATCAGTTTAAGGTACCTCATTACAAATTTCAGAAAAATTAGGAGGAGAATTTACCTGATCGTGCTGAGAAGTACCTGGAGATTCTACAAAAGTAGATGTATCCGTGTTCTCCTCCTGGTCATGTTCGAGCTCCTCTTCAGGTTCAAGTTCTGGTGGACAGTTAACTACAACAGGTGATCCTTGGGTTCTTGCTTCCACCATGCAAGTCCCTACACTTTCTGGTAATTGTGGTAGTCCTTGGGGCTTAGTGCAATCCCCTACACCTATGGAGTCATCTTCCTCAACCATTCCTGTATCAACCAAATTAGAAAAATTAGGACCTTCAATAATACTATAATCACAAAATAAAAGATGAGAATGGTCCTGTGAAATAGGAATGGGTGATTCTTGGGGCTCTGTGCAATCCCCTACACTCTCAATCTTATCCTCTGAATTTTCTGATGCATCAATCAATATAGGTGGTTCCTGGGGCTCTGTGCAATCCCCTACACCTATAGAATCATCTGATTGTTCTAATCTTTGAGCTTGTATTTGATTCCATTGATCAACTAATTGTGCAAGGCGTTGTTCGATGCCTTGCCGTTGTTGTTGTAAAATTTGCTCTTGTTGTTGTAGGACTTGTTGGAAACTTTGCTGCTGTAATTGTTGTTGCTGCATCATCTGTTGAAACATATCCTCAACCCTCTGTTGTTGAGCCTCATCCCAGTCAGGATCATCAATGCCTTCTTAATTAAACTGCTGAAATGGGAGGGGCTGAAAATTCTGAGTGTCTTGCTGAAAATTCTGTCCTTGAAACTGGAAATCTTGCTGAAAATGTTGAAATTGTGGTTGAAAGGATGGTTGAACTTGCTGTGAATGGTAGCCCTGGAAATCTTGAATCTGAGGTTGAAATTGTGGTGGTGAACACTGAATTTGAGTGGGCTGGAAATTCTGGTTTTGTTGTTGGAAATTCTGAAATGGTGGCTGCCCATGCTGAATTTGTGGTTCAAAATGCTGAAATGGTTGCTGAAAATTGGGCTGAAATTGCTGAAAACTGGGCTGAAAATTCTGGAAAATTGGCTGCCCATTCTGAAAATTCTGTAAATTCTGGAAATTGCTGGAATTTGGCTGAAATTGTTGGAAATCTTGCTGTGGTTGCTCGTATTGTTGTAATGGTGGCTGAAAAAATTGATTGGGTTGCTGAAAAGTTTGGTTGCAAGGTTGTTGAAATTGGTTGAAAGGCTGAAACTCTGATGACCACATTTTAATCTTGCAGCCCTGTCACAAAACAAACAAGAAAGAATAGCAGTACCCGTATACAAAAGAATAAGCAACAAAAAATAGAACCCAATGATATGTCTAAAGAATCATATAAGCAAAAATCAAACAAATCAACTAGTTGCTTCCCCGGCAACGGCGCCAAAAATTTGACGGACCCAAATGGACTGTCACGAATGTGGGTCTCAAATTTAGATGTAAATGAATAAAATGAATGCTGGAAACCCTTTTACAATCAAAAGCATGAAAATGTAATATAGGGGCCACAGGTCGTATTTTTCTCGGGGCTAGTTGACACAATTTGATTCGCGCTTGTATTTGTGTGTCGTTTGTGTTTTCGGGTTTCAAATAAATATTTGGGTTTTGGGTTGCGATTAGGAATGAAAATGAAATGAGAAGAAGGGAGACTTAACTCATGACTAAACAAGTGATGGCATTTAACACCCAATCAATAGAAAAATTAATCCAACCGATGCAACCATGTCAAATTTTGAATTCAAGATGTTATCTAATCAAATCTGATTTCGACTAGCACTAATGCAAAGATCTTCTTCAGAAATTACTACTCCACACGAATGAAATGCAATTCAATCTTTCACTAAAGTAGTACACAATCATTTCCAAGTCTCTACTTGATACAAGGTGCAAAATTCAGCACTTGGCACGCAAAGGAGAGAAAACTGATGTATTGCAATTAATTCCAAATGAAACTCTATAAACTGAGGCAAACCGATTGGAATTTAATGCTAGCTGTAATGTTCAGAAATGATCGACAGCAGAAGTGAATGAAGGAATTTGGAATCAACCAAATGTAATTGGAAACTGAGATCAAGTGCAGGAATTCCAGAGACTTAATTTGGTACCAATCAGTGCCGAATCACTACTCTATACAAAAGCAGGGCTACCACTTAATACACATGAAGGAACTACAAATCCCAGAGCACCGAAGAGGCAGGTAATGAATCTGATCAGACACAATATATGTGCAGAAATGAACTAAGGCAGGGAATGTTTAGCTGATTAATTCAGCTGGGTAGAGCTAGGCTGTCAGTGAAGTTTACTACAAGGATTAATTAAGCAATCTCAAACCCGAGAATGACCAAGGCAAGAACAAACCAAATTCAGCAGGGAAATTGCAAGAATCACACTCACTGCAGATTTGTGATGCAATACTCAATCTGAAACCAGGATGCAGAAATGAATTTGACATAAACCTGCTGATACAAGCCGCAAAAATTGATGATAAACCTTTGCAAAAGAAACTAGCTTCAATGTATAAATGCAGGAGAAGACTACCATCTACTGGAAACCAAGTTCAGATGCTAGACAGAAGTTGATACGCAGGTTTGAAAAGCAGAAATGCAGGAATTCAGATTCATAATGCAGAAATTGCAGTTTCTTGGACACAAAACAAGCAAATGACTGAATTGGAATTGCTATTTTGATGATCAGCAAGGCTTAAGTGGAATTCCCATTTCATGGACTCGAAATTCAAAAGCTAATGAACTGAAATTTCTGAAATAATCTAGGTTTGCAGGAATGGAATTCAGAGTACAGAATTTAAGTTGATACCCAGTAACTAATGCGCAAAGTTAAAATTGAATGCTAATCAGCTATACTAAACTGCAAGATGAACTCATAAAGTAAAACTAAAGCTAGCTTGGATCAAAATGCAAGAACTCAATAGGAAGGCTGATACGCAACTGAAAAACAGGGAAAAAAACTGATACATAGAAAACAATTCTGATACACTCAGATTAAAACTAGAATTTAACTGAAATTGAAATTGTTTGTGCACTAAACTAACTTACTAGCTAATTTACTTGCCAAATTAAGATTTAACTACTGCGAAAACCATTCCAAACATAAACTAAGCAGCTGAATCTAATTACAGAAACAGAACAGTGGCAGAATTTAAATTACAGCTAAGAAAACTGAAAGTAAACAAGGAAATCTAAACCCTAATCCTCCATTAGCTCAAGATCTTCTTGGTTGTCAATCAAGAGCCGGCCTCGAACCCGCAAGCTCAGCAAATCACTGGGAATTAACTCAGTCGGTCGAAACTGCTCTTGTCTGCGCATAGCTGGAATTTTCCAGTCCAAACTATTGTATCTCGATGGATGGCTTGCGATGATGAATTGAAGAGCGTCCGAGCTCACCTGAGAACCCCTACAAGTAGCTCAAACGATCGGAATTGGCTTGTGGACGAGAAACAAATGATTGGTTAGCTGAGATGCCGAAACCCTCAAACACCACTGTCTAGCGCAAACTGAGCTGAAATCATCCAACAAAGCTACTCTCTAGTGATCCAAATCTTGATCCAGATGAAGAATTGAGGTGGTCGCGCCTCGGATTGAAGAAAAACTGAAGAAAAACCAAAGAAAACGAAGAAGACGCTGTTTGTGGCGAAGACGCGACAGGGAGAAGCACTGGAAATTTTTCCTTAAGTATATAGCAATGGACGGCCCAGATTGATCGGATGAAATCCAACGGCTGATCTTGCTCCGATTTGAGCCAAACTTTTATGATGATGATCTGGGGTCAGGATCTGCCTTGTGGTAGCTCGGATCCTCCAGATATGCAACGGATGGTCCAGATCAACTCTATCTGTGAATGGACGCTCTAGAGCCCTCCTTGCTTGATCCAACGGTTGATTGAGCTCTGATTAGAATGAAACCTTCAGATCTTGATCATAGAGCTTGATCAACCCTAACCCTAGCTCGGATTGCTTCAGATCGTCCCGGATGGCTCAGATCTAGCCGCTCTTGAATCGGACGGCCCGGATTACTTGTAAGCTTGATAAGTCGATCCGGTTCACATCCGACTCAAGTTTGACCCAGTATGCCCTAGGTCTAGGATCCTTTCATGCCTACAAAAATATATCAGAAAATTAATGGCCAATTAATCCAAAAAATGTGTAAATTTGCAATTAAGTCCAAAATAAGAGGAAATCCTAAAACCTAGGGTAAAATCACAATTAAACAATAAAAACATAGGTCAAACATGGATTTAGCAATTAAAATAATCAATAAAAATGGTGCTTATCACTTAACCCTAGAAATGCATGCTCCTATAGATCTAGAAGCCAACATCTCATAAGCACATTAGGGTACTTTGATTGATAACCTAGATTGGGTTGAGATGATTAGGTTTATGCCTTGACTCAAGATGCTTTAAGTCAGTGCATCAAGAGCAGTTGGGGTGATAAATACATTTGAACAGCAATCAAGTTATGTATTCAAGCTTAGAAAGTCTAAATTGATCATGCTACTTAACTTGACTATCCCAAGTGAAAGCTGTTGTTATATAACATTTAGTAAGTAGCTAACTAGATTAGACAGAGACTGAAAGAAGTTAATTTGATCAATTTTTATGAAAAGTTTTTTCATGCTTGGACTCACTAGTATGTTAACTAGGTTCAAAATTTATTACTTGGGTTAAACTGAGCTTTATTCAATTACTTACTGTCGGTCAGTTTCCTTCATTATTATTACAAAGCAAGTAGGCTCGGATACATAACTATTTTTTTCATGCCAATCATGTTTTTTTTTATCCTTTTTGATATATGGCAAAGGGGGAGAGTAGAAAAAGTAAAGTTAAAAATTATCTTTTTCCCAAGTTAAAAATTATTTTTTTCCAAGTTAAAAACATTTTGTCAAGATTTTTCCCAAGTCAATTTAAAATTATTTTACTCTCAAAATCTTTGTGTTCAGAAAATCTTTGTGTTCAGAAAAGTCCAAGTCAAGTTAAAATAATTTGTTTTCTCACAAAATAATTTTTCTGTTTGTTACTCAAACTTCTCTTCGAAAAAGAAAATTTTATCTACTGAAAAGATTTTTGAGAAAATGCTACTCGTTTCAGAAAATTCTGTTGAAGAAAAACTTTAAGTTAGAAACTTTCAAAATTTGTTTTTCTCAAAAATTCCCTTTACTCAGAAGTTTTCAAAATCTTTTTGGAAAAACTTTCCAAATAGAAAAATTGCATATTTTCAAAAGCTTCAGGGGGATATTTTCAAATTAAAAGAAGCCTTATGCAATGTTTCAAATTTTTGCTAAGTTTTCAAAAATATGGAAATTAGGGGGAGAGAACTAATTAAGGGCGATAGTAGAAAATCTATTTTGTTCTTTCTTTCCAGTACATAACTATCATGAATTTGTTTTCTATTTTTAACTTAACTTTTGAACGATGTTGCCATAAATCAAAAAGGGGGAGAGTATTGGTACCAGAAGCACCAAATCGAACCTGATTTTGATAATGGCAAAGGGTTCAAAGTTAAGTTTGTATTGTTATCTAATGGATTTACCAAGTGTTAGTAGGAGCCCTAGAGCCAATTATATGATGATTGATTAGGGACATTTTGTATCATATTTTATCATTAGTAAATGTATGTTTGGTTATTATATTTACTTTGTATTTGTGTCAAATAATTAAGTATAATAATGTTCTTGTGTTGTAGGTTCTTATCTACATCATATCGATTGGTTGAATCGATAGTGAGATGATGTAGAGAATACTACACTAAACTATTCCTAGTTGAGCATTAATATTCAAGGACAATATTAATGCATGGAGACTAGCATGTAGGTCAACTGATGACTTGAGCTCACAAGTCATGGATATGTGATATCAAGTTGACACATGAGTATACATTGGAGAATGTGTACTAAATTGACCCGCCATGAGAAAGTTTCATAGATTGTCATATGAGTGTCATAAACTTTCTCATGTGACTATTTGTATGAATAGTCCTTAGACCTGAAGTCACTACGGTTCCCTACATAAGGAGTTATGTACTTTGGTATCGTCAAACATCACCTGTAACAGGGTGGACTATAAAGGTGATCACTGGGTATGTAATAAATTATGCGGAGGAATGTGAGTGATGTAGATGAGATCTATCCCTCCCATATGACGGGAGTGATATCTGTGGGCCCCTTGATCGAGTAGGACTACTAAAATGCATGGCCACGCTCGAATGAGTCAATATGAGATATTGAGCTCATTTGTTTGAGTGAGTCTACTAGGGGATTAAGAAACACAAGATTGACTGACGATGACACGGTCTATGCCTCATTGGTCAATCTAGATATCAAGGATAGAAGGACAAGGTCATACATTATCATAGTCATGAAGGTTTAGTCGGATCTCGACCTTTCTTGTTACTTGGGTAGCAATGATGCATTGCTAGATGCCGCTCATTGCTTATGTGTCTAATGTTTTTAGGTGCATTGCCAATGTCACGAGAACCTATTGGGTCACACACAAAGGACACAATGCTTCGGGAAATCTGATCAGGAGACCTGAGCCCGAGTTGGGAACTCGAGAGATCAGTTTGGGAGCTCGAGTTGGGAACTCGGGAGTGCGGGTCAGGAGCACGCCACTCGGTAGACTGAGCTGGGAGCTTGACAGACTGGGATGACACACGACAGACTGGGGTAGAGCTCGATAGATTGAGTCGGCAATCGGTAGACTGGGCTGGAGCTCGGGAGATTGGGTCGACACTAGGCAGACTGGGCTAGGAGCTCGGCAGACTGGGCTGGGAGCTCGGCAGACTGGGTCGGGAGCTCGGCACTCGGGAGACTGGGTCGGGAGCTCGGCACTCGGGTAGCAATGATGCATTGCTAGATGCCTCTCATTGCTTATGTGTCTAATGTTTTTAGGTGCATTGCCAATGTCACGAGAACCTATTGGGTCACACACAAAGGACACAATGCTTCGGGAAATCTGATCAGGAGACCTGAGCCCGAGTTGGGAACTCGGGAGGTCAGTTTGGGAGCTCGAGTTGGGAACTCGGGAGTGCGGGTCAGGAGCACGCCACTCGGTAGACTGAGCTGGGAGCTTGACAGACTGGGATGACACTCGACAGACTGGGGTAGAGCTCGATAGATTGAGTAGGCAATCGGTAGACTGGGCTGGAGCTCGGGAGATTGGGTCGACACTAGGCAGACTGGGCTGGGAGCTCGGCAGACTGGGTCGGGAGCTCGGCACTCGGGAGACTTGGTCGGGAGACCGATCGAAAGCCTGAAAGGCCCGGTCGGATTACAGGGAAAATTCATTAAAGTGTTTAATGAAGGGAAAAAGAAAAGATTCTTTTCTTAAATGGGAAAAGATGAAGAGCCACATGAAATGATGTGCTCTTTATTGGTATTAATGAAGGAAGCCAAAGAGACACAAACCTCTTTATATTCATGGGATGATTATAAAAGAGGGTCTTGTGACTTTGGATGGGGTCTTCTTCCCTTGGCTTCTTCCCCATCCTCTTTCCTCCCTCATCTTCCTCTTTTGGCCGAAACCCTATTGTAGGGTTCTTGGTGTTCTGCGAGCTACCTCAAGTTGCTAGCACAACTAAGGTAGTTCTCCCGAAGTTGAGAGATTGTGTTCGTGTGGATACGAAAAGAGGCACGGACACTTGAACGTGCAAGAGATCCGACACATCTTGGACGAGCGGGATAAGCAAAGTGCACGCTCCAAAGGTATACACTTAGATAGATCTATTAGATAGATGTACATTGTACGAGTTTTCTTTCACATGGATCGCTCGAGGGTTCTTGTTTCCGCTGCATTTTTGTATTTTGGTGCTGGGAGAACCCAACACCAAGTGTGCAGGAAAGTCCTAGTTCAACTAGGAATGAAATCTTGACCTGCACGGTTGAGCAAGAAGTCCTAGTCGAGGACTGGGCAAGAAGACCTAGCTGAGGGTTGGGCAAGAAGTCCTGGTCGTGGACTGAGCAATCAAGTCCTGATCTAGAAGATTAGTTAGGAGTCTTAGCCGAGCGAGGATTACGGACGGAAGTAGAGGCGGGTCGAGGAACAGATGTCTCGAGATCCGACAGTCTCAGAGGCCGAGCAAAAGTCCAACCAGAGGAGCCAGTTGGCAAAAGGTAACTTCTCCTGAGAGGAGTAGGTGAGGATGCGTTCCCCGGAAGAGGGAATAGTAGGCGTCGGTTCAACTTAGGGTTTTATTTTGAAATCCAAAGTTAGAACCAAGTCAGCTCCGGCTGTGATTCATATGCTTATTATTCATTTTTGTACTGTTCTTGAACTAACCCTGGTTGCAGGAGTGAAAGGTGTTTACTGCTGCATCCCAGGCGCTTGAGAGGGCTCAGGCGCACGAGAAGCCAAGCACCTGATAGGTATCAGGCGCCCCAAATGGGTTTTCTCAGCGAGGGGATAGGCTGAGCTGGTAGTGTTACCACGTCGTCATCTCAGGCGCTCATGAGCCATCAGGCGCCCCAAGTATCCCATGCACCCAAGACTAGAGGATAGGTGTTTGCCCAAGTCTACGGATAAGCACGCGCCTAATTCGCTCACGTGGCAGGCGCCCCATAAGCCTCAGGCGCCCGTGAACTATATATATAAGGGGCTTCACCCCTTTGCCTTCTATCATCAATTCTATTCAATGCAAAAAAGATCTCTTGCAACTCAGGCACGCCAATGCTCTTCAAACTTCTTCCATGCTCGAGTTTTTCAATGCCGCCAACGATCAACATTGATCATTTACGACTTACGTATTTGTAATATTTACTCGACTTAAAGAATTGCCCAACGAAAATGGTCAAGGACCGTGGGCCTTGGAGTAGGAGTCGTTAAAGACTTCGAACCAAGTTAAAAGAAAGCGCGTTAGTATTGTGTTTTTATTCTTCCGTTGTGTTTCTGATTATTCCGAAAATTTTACATAATCGCTATTCACGGATTTTTACATCCACCATTTCCATAAAAATGAAGATGCTCTTGTCTCGACATAATTTGTTTTGTTCCATTAGGAATCTAATTTGTCTTAGATTGATAGTACACGATGGAGCTCGAGTAGAAAAGATTGATTTATTTATCAAGGGGAAGAATCTAGGGTTAGTGCTAATCAATCAATAAGTTAGACCAACTTTGTAAATATATCCTCAATATCAATATAAAAAATATCGAAAGGTTTAAACTTGAAACAAGTTTTAAAAAAAAGTTTTTTTTCGATAAAATGAAAGGTGTATCCTAGGAAATCAATTCTTCATATTCTATTTCTATGGGTATTCCATTTATATAGAAGAAAATAACAAAAAAAACAAAAGGTATGTTGCTGCCCTTTTGAAAAGGAGTAAGTATCACCGAAGTAATGTCTAAATCCAATGATTTTACAAAGGAAAGATAAAGGATTCCGGAACAAGGAAACACTATTTTCAATTGTCTCAAGAAAGGGATCAGAATAATTGACTTGGGATGAGACAAACAAAAGAGGTTAGAGACGACTCAATAAATGTTTAAGGATCCCCTGGGACAATGTCAGAATTACCCAACTTGAGTCTCTATCGATTTCAATGATCCCACATAAGATTGCTTGCTTGCTTTCTATCTTCTACATCTTACTCTTCTGAGGAAGATTCATCCCAGGTGGCTTAAAGTGACTTCTTCTTCATCGTCTTCTTGTACTTGTCTTCTTGTTGCATCTGAAGTAGGTTATATTTGCCTTTGTGTCAGTGGATGATGACTTGATCACCTTTTGTAAGTCTTTCTTTGTGTAATTCTTCTTACCAAGTTCACTAGTTACTCTTATTCGTCTGATTCTGAGTCAGATTCATCTTCTGACTCAAGTATGGTTCGGGTTCTTGTCTTCACCTCCTTTGTTGAACCTGCAAGAAAAGTTATACCCTTCTCGACCTATTTTAAGTTAGTCTATTCATGTAATTCTAACTCACAAAACAGTTCATTTAATTTTAATTTAGACAAATTTCTCAAAACTTTATAGGCATCTACTATAGATGCTCACAATGCATTTCAAGGAAATGAATTTAGGACATACCTAATTACATTCCTATTTGTAGGGATCTCCCGGCGACATAAATAAAAAATATGCAGCGGAAATAAGATCCCTCGAGTGATCCATGTGAAAGAAAACTCGTACAAAGTCGATCTACAGCTATTTATCTTATAGATATACCTTTGATACGTGCCCTTTCGTTTATCCCGTCGTCCAAGGTACACCAGATCTCTTGCATGTTCAAGCGTTCATGCCTCTATGCGTATCCACACGAACACAATCTCTTAACTTCGGAGAAGAACTACCTTAGTTGTGCTAGCAACTTGAGGTAGTTCGCAGAGACACCAAGAACCCAAAAATAGGGTTTCGACCAAAGAGGGAGAAGAGGAGGAAGAGGGGAAGGAAAAAGACATAACTTCATCCAAATGACAAGAAAACTTTTTTATACTCATCCCATGAATATGAAGAGTTTTTGTCCCTTTAGCTTCCCTTCATTAAAGCCAATAAAGAGCACATCTTCTCATGTGGCTCTTCACTTCTCTCCATTCAATGAAGAGAATCTTTTCATCCTCCTCTATTATTAATTTATTAAATATTTTAATTAATTAATATCTCATTTAAATGTGGTTGAGTCTAACTCAAATTAGACCTCAATCCCATAATCCAATTGGATTCACTTGAGTCTAACTCAAGCAATCCAATTCGGATCAAATCTTAGTAAAACTAAGATCAATTAATCTCCAAAGCATCATGTCCTTAGTGTGTGACCCAATAGGTTCTTGTAACATTGGCAATGTGTCTAAACCGCTTTAGACACATAAGCAATGAGCGACATCTAATAATGCATCATTGCTACCCAAGTAACAAGAATGTCCAGATCCGACTTAACCTCCGTGACAAGGATAATGTATGACCTTGTCCTTCTATCCTCGATATCCAGATTGACCAATGAGGCATAGACTGTGTCATCCTCGATCAATCTTTGTGTTTCTTGATCCCCAAGTAGACTCACTCAAACAAATGAGTTCAATATCTCATATTGACTCATTTGAGCATGGTCATGCGTTTTAGCAGTCTTACTGGATCAATGGGCCCACAGATATCACTCCCGTCATATGGGAGGGATAGATCTCATCTACATCACTCACATCCCTCCACATAATTCATTGTATACCCAGTGATCGCCTTTATAGTCCACCCTGTTATGGGTGACGTTTGACGATACCAAAGTACATAACTCCTTATGTAGGGAACCGTAGTGACTTCAGATTTAAGGATTATTCATACTAACGGTCACATGAGAAAGTTTATGACACTCATATGATAATCTATGAAACTTTCTCATGGCGGGTCAATTCAGTACACATTCTCTAATGTGTACCCATGTGTTAACTTGATATCACATATCCATGACTTGTGAGCTCAAGTCATCTATTGACCTACATGCTAGTCTCTATGTATTAATATTGTCCTTGAATATTAATGCTTGACTAGGAATGATTTAGTGTAGTGTTCTCTACATCATCTCACTATTGATTCAACCAATTAATATGATGTAGATAAGAACCTACTACCCAAGGACATTATTATACTTAGTTATTTGGCACGAGTATAAAGTAAATATAATAACCAAACATGCTCTTATTAATGATAGAATATGATACAAAAAGTCTCTAGTCAATCATCACATAATTGGCTCTAGGGCTCCTAATAACACTATTTTCCAATTAGTCACCAATCAGATGTAGTCCGTTAAGGATGTCCTTGATCCTCACATGAAGGTGGCTCACCATTTCTCCATCCTGCATTTTTATGTTAAATAAACTATTCAAAAGCAAGTTGTGTTTCATTACCTTCGCATCACTGGTGCCTTCGTGCAGCTCGATTAGCTTGTCCTAGAGTTCCTTTGCATTCTCGAACAGTCTGACCTGGTTAAGTCCCTCCTTGATCAGTCCACATTAGAGAGTATTCAATGCTTTTGAGTCAACTTGGCCCTTCTTCATCTCTGAGTTCCACTATTCTAGGTGAAGAGGCTGACAAGTTGCATCGTTTAGTGGAGTTGTATATCCTTGTCGAAGTGTAAACCACGGGCCGATGTTGGTCTTGAGGTACACTTCCATTCTTTTCTTCTAGTACGGGAAGTCATTCCCGCTAAAGAGTGGAGGGCAAGTGGTGTTGTAGCCTTCGCTTTGGGACATTTACAACAAAAATCCTTGCACACAAAAAAAGCAGAAAGACGAATCCCAAGACTAGGTCTTGGATTGGTAGTGTGGGAGAGAATAAAGTAATCCCAAGATGAATCCCAGAGCGAACAAGTCTCTAATACCACTTGTAGGATCGATACACGTGAGAGGAGGAGTGAATCAAGTGTATTTTAAAATTTTAACTTTTTGAAAAACAATGCATAGTGGAAAATAAATTATGAAAGAAAACACGAGAAAATAAAACACAGGTATATTTACTTGGTTCAGAGCCTTTGACGACTCCTACTCTAAGATCATGGTCCCTTGGACCTTTCTGACTGATAATCCACTAAAATTCTCTATCGAAAACTTTCTAGTAGAGTAATCAAGTACAAAGAAGGAAGAAGGAAGTGAAACAACCTATACTTCCAATATATAATAATGTAAATACACAAAAATTGTTACCTATATGAAGATGATGAATTTGAATGAGCTCGTGTGTTGGTGTCGATCTGCTAGCAGTGGTCAGACGTTGTCGAGTAGTAGTACATCAGCAACATGAGGACGAAGCAGTGGAATGATCGTTGGAGCTCGTGTAGAAGTGATGTAATTGTTGCTTGTCGAGCCTTTCTTTTATAGGTTCATCCAAGTGCCACTATCTACTTTGAGGTGCCTCTATCCGAATAAATCTAATCTAGATCCAACCTCCTTGCAACTTGTCTTCACTCAGGCGCCTTTATCCTTCCCGGAACCTCTATTCCATTGAGTCACCTCAAGTGCTTAATGGATGAACATCAATCATTGAAGCGCTATCCTAGACCTAGCGCCTCTGTGCCTTTGAGGCGCCTTGGTTCCAAGCACCTGGATCCCTTGCAGGCACCTGGATTGCCCTAGTCCAGACCTCGTAAACTTATATCAACAAGTTAGCACATATATATAATATTATGAATTAATCCTTTCTCTCTAAGACCAAGATCTAGTCTTGGTCTCAACTTAGACTTTCGAAATGGATCTAAGTTGGACTTGCGCCTAAGTCCCACTGGGACTCATCCTCACTGGAACTCTCTCCTCTAGTGACTTATCTCCACATACCATTTGTAGTCTTACTTGACTCTTGACCCACTAGGTCTTATTGTTAGATGCCCCTCTAAATTTCAGCTAGCTGTCAGGTCTCGCAGACCCAATTAGACTTCCTATTAGATATCAATCTATTTGGATATCCGTCAGTTGTCAGTTTCTGCAGATCCAACTAGACTTTGTGCCAGTTATTAGGTCCTCTAGACCAAACTGGACTTCAGATTAGTGTCAGATCCTAACAAGTCTTTCAATCCTGCACACTTGATAAATAGATTAAAAAATACAACATCTAACATTAATCTTTTGTCATATATTAAAACTCGAGTTTAATTATTAGTGCTAACAGCACCAACAGGATTATCTCTCACAAGTCCATGTATCTTTTCTTCTTTTTGATAAGCTACCAGAGGTGGAGAAACATAATAGATTCCTCTTGCAAATCTATAGAAGGACAAGAAGAAGAGTTTTGAACCATGAAGAAAGGAAACCATTACTATGGGATCAATGATAAGAATATGCAAGCTTTTAGTATTCGTCCTATGCCTCCACAAATTGTATTTGTAGTCACAACCTTCAACTTTTTTTCAACCTTCAATCAGCGATATATTAATGACTCTCTTCTAGGTTTTTTGTCGCTATTTAGTCAACTAACCTAGACTTCTGGTTGACTTACTTAGCACCACTTTGATCACTAGTTGATTGTCTTGGCACCAATCTTATTTAGCCTCTAGTCTTCTTTGACCTACTAAAACTTTAATACACCAAGTCATCGGTTCTCGAACAACTTTGTCTTCCACTTGTAAAGTATCTAATTCTCGACCTACTTAGCACTACAAAAAACCCCGGATTTCTGACAGAATATTCCGTTACAATTTCGTTGGCAAATAGTATTTCTGACGACACTGCGACGGGAAAAAATACCGAGAAATAAATCATCAGGGATAATTCTCCAATGGAAAAATTATTCCGTCGATATTTTTTTAACAGAATAGTGTTTCTAACGGAAATAGATTTTCGTTGGAGATTCCCAATGGGAATCCTTAGGTTCAATCTGGAATCCTACATTGGATTTACCAATAGAATCATTGTTTCCGATAATATTTATCGATGGAATCAATGATTTTGTCGGTATTATTTTTGATATCTTCTGACAGAAACTGTTATTTCCATCGATAGGTATTTTCAATAATTTCAATTGGAATATCGATTCCGTCGATATTCCGTCAAAAATTTAAAAGAAAATAAAGAAATAGTTTATATTTTTCAATCTGTCCTGTTTACAATATCAATAAATATAATAAACCATCATAGACGATAGCATTTCACATTTCATACATTCACACATACAATCATAGATATCTAAACTATATAAACACATACAAAACACATACAATCATCTAAACTATACAAACACCCAAACAATTTATATCAAAATTATAGAAACAAACAATCTAAATATCCATATCTAAATCCAATCACAATCACATAAATAAATCATAATAATAGAAATAAACTAAACTATGTAAATCTAAATGTGTATTACATATCATGATAGAAAATCCTATATAAAGTCAATACATCCATAAATAAGCTACTAATAGAAAATCCTACAAAAAGTCAAATACGATATTTTATGATTAGATTTATGTAAAATTATAAATTTTACATATATGTATAACAAATTTTGATACTTTGATGTAAATGAGCAGATGATGATCATGATGAAGAATATATCAATAGGAAATCCTGAAACATAACAATACAATATATTAGCATATATAAATAGAATAAATATATTTTGTATCGTTTATATATAAGAAAAAAATTAAGTTATAGTTGAACAAATGTTAAAAAAAGCTAATCACCGTGGTATGATGAGTCTTGAGTCTCCTATGACTCAAAATCATATTGTGTCAATGGGTGAAATTAGCTATGACCCCCATCATATGTGCCATGAGAGCATCATGATTTGCTTGCCTCTGATGATCTTCCTCGCTCTTCTCTGATCATCCTCAGCTCTCCTATGTTCCTTAGCGGTTATCCACTAATCCATGGAGGCAATTTGAGTGTGCAATTCTTAATTTTCTCATCTTAAAGATTGCAACTCAGTAGATGAAGAGGAGGAAGTATCACTAGCCCCAGGAGTCTTCAAATGATTGATTGCAACTTTGGCCTAGGAGCCGAGGCCATTGAGGGTGGAGTTTTTTGTCTGTCAGCCGATAACATGATAATATATCTCATTAAGCACCTTGATGTATAGAGACTATAACTCTCCCCCCTCTGCTAGTGGTTGAGATGTCTAAGTTACTCTATTTGTGATTTCCTCCTACAAGGAAAATTATAATCATATTAATAATCAATTTGAATACAATTAAAGTTAACTAAGATATAAATGATTAAATATAATAAAGTTAATAATCTTACGTGTATGGTCTGAGATCAAGAATCAACAAATGTGGCATCCTTCTTCTTGTGAGTCTTGAGCAAGACCTTCATACAAGTGGGCCATCGGGCTAGATCTCGTTCCTACATAAACAAATATATTGGGTCAAAATTATATAGGTTTATTAATAAATACAAAATTTATGTATATAATTTCAGATTTAACTCATCAAATCCATAACATACTCGATAATAGATTTAGATCCTGACGTATGTCGAGATGCTCCAATACTCCGGCCACCTGGCTCTGTATTTCTATTTGCTCGAGCCTTATCAACATTTTTGTTCCACTTTTGTTCATCTCATGTAGTCGTCCATGCATCCCATATCTTGGTGAAATATATGGAGGTCTCATCTCCTTTCTCATATAGTACATGTAGTCTCTGTACAATTTTGTTCAATAAGCATTCAAAGTATCTTTAAATTGTTCCTCATGCCCTTCCTCCCATGTAATTTTTTTTCTACAATTATAAGTTGGAAATTAAGTATATTAAAGGATAAATATATTCTAGTATACCAAATAATTAAATTTACTTATCACAAATTCATTATAATAAAAAGTCTTCGTCTCTTGGTCTACATGCCTCCATGTAGTACTAGAAACGAAAACACTTTCAATAAATTTTTCTGTGATATATGAGGATACTTGGTGACCATTAGGGATAAACCTGTATGAAAAAAATATTGTTATGAGAAATATGTTATTAAGTTATATATGAACTTGAATTACTAATAACAACAAATACTTACGAGTCCCTAACAACTCGTAGCACCTTGTAGCCATGGAGTACTACTGCCTGTTGCTTCTCTGCCATGATAATCTACAAATTAATATTACAACATATCATAATGAAGTTTACTAACATGATAATATAATTACAAAACAATATGGAAGTGTAACTTGATGAACAATAATGATAATATTTAATCATTTACATCTGATTAATCAACATTAGCAGCTTCTAAGTCCTAATCATGAGACTCTATTAGTTTACCAAGATCCTTACTGTTGGACATCTCGTCATCATCTATATCCTCGTATATGACAGTAACATCTATAAGTAATTCATATGTTGATTGGAGTTGTGAATCAACTAAATGTCCTTCCACTTTCTCATTCTGAAATGCATCATGGTTTTGATTAGTGATGGTGTTCGATATTTTTATAGTCGAGCAAGGCTTCTTTCAACAAACAATCATTCACTAGATCTTCTTCTCTTCGTAGAGTATTCAAGATGGAAAACTTGACTCGCTTGTACCTAAAAATGAAAGGTTTAAACTTGTTGAACCTTTTATTTCATTAACCTTAACTAAATTATAGTTTGAATGTATTCTGGTATCTATTCTTAGGGTTAGACATACCATGAATATTTGAACAACACACACTTTTTTATAGGTAATACAGGATATTTACCCTCAATGATTTCGTCAAGTTTACCATAATAATCAAACTTAGTGTTACTGTGGTCCATAGATCCTTTGATGCAAACACGAGAATTAGAGGTTAGTCTCCTTGAATCTCATTGTGTCACATGGAATTTGAAAACATTAACATAGTAACCAGATGATACCATTATTTTACGGAGGGTCCTGATGTAAGATTTAATATCCTATCATCTTGGACATTTGAGATTCTACAATTTTCACCTATAAAATTAATTATGATATAAATTAGGACACTTTTAATACACATAAACTAAAACATTTCACAAATTCTCTAACTTATATATATTTGAAACCATAATACAAATTTGGCCTAAAACTTTCTAACTACCTCACTTGCACCCATCAATGGATTTTGTTGATATAGTTGTTGTTCCTACAAGTTGAGAAAGAATGTAATTTTAAGACTGACCAAATGTGATATCAAGTAAAGAAATTAATACTAAGTTTACCAATGTTTGATTAAAGAAATCAACTTACTTTATGTATGGTTTGACCACTTGACAGTTTAAGAGTATGCATATTCTTATTGCATGGTATTCTTCTTAAGTTAACCATCTAGAAACAGATGCACTCATTGGCTTACCAAGAAACTTAAAAATAGAAACCATTGATGGGTCTATTGGCTAAACATCATCAAAATTTCTAGGACACTTGTGATGTCTAATTTTCACATTCTCAGCAAAATAATAGGAGTAATAAATAAGATGCTTCTTCAACTAGATAAACATTACATATTGACCCCTCAACTCGTGCTTTGTTATGAACATGATTCTTTATTTTTTTTTTTCAAAAACCATTCAAATGGATACATCCATCTATACTACACATGACTAGCTATTTACGCCTCGTATGGTAAATGTATTGGTAGATATTCCATTGAATAAAAAAATTGGGTAGAAATATTCACTCTAGCTTATATATATGAGAAGAATATCTATTTTTAGCCGAAGCATATCATCCATCATAATACACTTCACTGTCAAATCCCTAAAAAAATAGACTCAATTCTTGAGTGTTTCCAAACATTTTGAGGAAGTAAGTCATGGAAAGCTACTAGAATAAGTCTTTGCATAAATACATGACAATCATAACTCTTCATTCCAAATATCTTTAACTTGTTCATATCCACGCATTGAGTTATATTTGAGACGTACCTATCCGGGAATTTTATTTCTTTCAACTAACTACATAATGTTTGCTTACCATCTCTGTCCAATGTATAACATGCCTTTGGAAATCTATTGGTTGTTTCATTCTCTAGTCTATTGACTAGTTCTTTTAATTCTTCATATGATTTGATAGTGTCTTTAGTTCTTCTAAGCACATTCGTCATAGTGTTGAAGTTATTATCAAAGAAATATTTCTCAATATACATGGCATATAAATTATGTCTAATGAGTAGATACTTCCAATAGAATAACTCCTTGCACATCCTAACAATGTATTTATTTATCTCATCAGAACCAAGTTGAGATGTCGGTACAAATCTATAACTGTCTAGTTGGTTAATGATTTTTTCACCTGAAGTATAGACTATCGAAGGAAGTTTCTTGACTACAACATTCTTTAGGATTTTTTTTCCTGAAAGGGTGATCAACTAGTAAAAATTTATGTTGATTATCAAACTAAGATACCTTCCCACTACAAGGTAATTAAAATGCATCAAAATCTGTCATGTAGTGTGAGCATGCTAATTTATCAATTGTGCACCATTCCGACAACATTGAGTATATGAGAAAATCACTGATCTTCCATAATAATGCAACATGCAATCTAAATTTAGTTTTACATGCAACATCATAAGTTACTGACCCTACATTCCATAATCCATTCAACTCGGTAATTAGAGGTTATAAGAAAATATCTATCTTCTCTTTGGGATTGGTTGAACCAGGAAATAGCACAGCAAGGAACATAAATTCATCTTTCATACACATCCATGATGTTAAATTGTACGATATTAATATAACTAACCAAGATGAATATTACTATCCCGAATGACCAAATGCCTGAAATCCATTTGCGGAAATTCTCAATTTTACATTACATAGTTCTATTGCAAAAGAGGAAAATATAGTATTAAGATATTCCATGCAGAGGAATCACATGGATGACACATTATACCTCCTTCGTGATCATGCTCACGATGTCACATTATGTGGCAAGCTGTAGCGGCATATGCATATTACTTTCCAAACAATATTTTTCTTCTTCTTCCCTAGTATGTGAGTACGTTGCTTATAACAAGGGTGACTATAGATTTTGCATTCACTCAATTTGTTATCTTCATTACAAAAGATCATGCAGTTGTTTATATAACAATCAATCTTCTCTAAAGGCAAACATAAGCCTCTGACCAATTTCTTTATATAGAAGAAGCTATCAGTCATTATGTTATCAGTAGGGAGCAACTCTGATATCAAATAACATATGTCATCATAACATCTCTCTAAAAAATGATATTCTGCTTTTATATTCAATAATCTTGCAGTAGTTGATAGTTAGGAATGACCAGAAGGAATATCTTCCCACATTTCTCTTTCATTGGCCTTTAACATTCCATTTAATTATTAATAATCAGGTGTTCATATTTCATTTATATTGGAATAAATAACTGCATTCATCGTATTGTCAACCATTGATTGTATTACAATATCATTAGTTGATGATTCAGGCGTATGCAATAGTTGTGTTAGATGATGAACCATCAAAAGACTCAATTGGTTCATACAAATAAGGTTCTCCGTGACAATACCAGTTGTGGTAATTTGACATAAAAGCATTTCTACATATATGTACTCTCACAGTATCCTCATCACAGTAAGCTCTATTTTATATTTCTTATGATACACGAACATCGTAACTTAGCATTATTCATACATTCTGGATAACTCTTAGCAAAGCTCACAAAATGTTCAAGTTTAGCAATAAAATCATCTCCGATCATATTTTCTAATCTATTGTACATCGAATATTTGTTCATATATATTGTTTCCTAATAAGAATAAAATCTAAAAGATTATTAAACTTGCACAAATTGAATTAAGTTGTTAAATCTAGTGAGAGCATCATGAACTCAATTGGTTCACATTATCTTTTATTTTAATGTATGTTTCTATTTCTTCTAATGTGTATTTGTTGATAAAGGTTTGGAGTGATAATATAATAATATTCTAATTAAAGTAAGCATGTAATACTGGTTTGCACTTAATACAGCATTCATAAGTTTATTATTAAAACTATACTAATGAAAGAAAGTATCTTGATGGTGAATAAGATAAACTTAAATTGCAAAAAATCTATATTTCAAATTAGACAAATATAACAAACTATTTTATTTTTCATATTCCAATAATACTAAAATACTAATAAAATAATTAGCTCTAAAAGGTAGCTCCTATAATAAGTTCTAAAATAACACACTAAAATAACAAAATAATTATATTAAATTATATATATCAAAATACTTACTTAACAAAATCATAGCTAAAATTATAGCTAATGCAGTAAATACAGTATCCTACAAAACAAAAAAGTATATCTGAAAATGAGTAATTGAGTCAGATAAGAGTAGTAAATAAAGTATCCTACAAATTAAAAAATTATACCTAAAATTAATCACAAATAACCACAACAAAAATAATATATCATGGTTGGTCAAGTTCACGGCCGCAAGCTTGCGACTAGTCAATTTCACGACCGATCGCCGGATTTGACCGATGATAACTAGTATTTTAATATATTATTTTGGCTTTTATACTTAGCATTTTTATCATTCGTATATTTAAATCATGTTTTATTTCATGTTCTACGTGTAAGATCTATTTTTGAGTTAATTATAATTTTTCCTAATTTTTGGTATTATTTCAAAATTTTGTAGGGATTTAAAGATGAACCATGGATTAAGACTTGAATCAAATGAATTGGACCCATTGCTAGGTATGAGGAGCTCGATTCAATTCAAAGGAATATGATTCACTTCATCCAACACAGTTTGGTTCCAAGAAGTCTAATGGGGCGTTTGGTTTAATGGAATAAAGGTGGGGAATATGAATGAAATTAAATTATTACCATAGTTAATGTTTGGATTACAGTAATGGAATACAAATCAGGGAATGAATCATTATTATTCAGCAATGACTCATTCCCGTATCTCCCCCCTTCTATCAACTATTACCTCATTTTAAGCAATCAGATTTTTTACTTCATGCCAAAAATGCCCTTGACCTATTTTTTCCTACGCCGACTCCTCATTTCGCAGTCCCTCTCTTGCAGCCCTCCTCATTTCGCAACCCTTCTCCCGCAACCCTCTTCATTTTGCAACTCCCTTCTCCCACAACCCTCCTATGGTGACTTCCTCTTCTCCCGCAGCCTTCTACGGTGACTTCCCCTTCTCCCGCAACCCTCCTCCATCAGTCGCAACCCGCAGCTAGCAGCCCGCAGCCAACAGCCTACCCTCTTCCGTCGATGGCAGCCACCGCACCTCTGTCAGCAGCAGCCCTTCTCCGTCGGTGAAAACTGTCCCTATAAGTGCTCTTTTTTTATGATATCAAATTTTATTTCTTTCATTTCTTTCTCTTAAGCCATTTTCCTCTCTTGATCGAAATTAATCAATCCAGTTGTGGAATGGTTAACTAAACACGATAATTTAAACTGGTTAACTTTTTCCTAAGTCATTTGTGTTTTCCAGCAATAACCCAATATCATCTTTGTTTTTCATCGTTCAGTAAAATGAGGTTCAAACAGACAGCTAAAGTGAGCAGGCTTAATATTGCCTTGATGCATATTGTAGTGGGCTCTGAGACTTTGAAGGTGAAAGGTATCCAATGCTAGCAACTTCTCCTGGAAGCATGATTTTTGTAGTTTGCGTAGCACAGACAGGAGTAAAGGGGGCAGGGAGGAAGGAGAGGTTGTGAACAAAATGATTGTGTATTTATTTATTTTTTGGATTAAGAAAATGATTGAAAGTATAATAGAGACACTTGTTGTATTAAAAAAATGGTATTTATGTTATTTAAAAAATAGAGAAATTATTTTTTATTTTTTTTAATGTATTAACAAAAGGGTAAAATTGGAAATTTATTTGATTCCCATTACTAAAGTTGAACTGAGCCAAACATCATCAATGACAATAACTTTCATTCCAGGATTTGAACCAAACACTATCAATGCAATCACGATTTCCATTACCATTGACCCCTCAATGAATCTCATTACCATTCCGATTAACAAATTTGAACCAAACGCCCCCTAATTTCTCCAAGAAAAGCCCACTTTTTAAACTCAATCCTTATGCTTAATTTCTAAAGTTCAATTTTTTTTATTGGATTCGGATCCAAATATCTTACTCTTCTCTCATACACCAAACCCAAAACTCAAAACCTAAGTCCTTATCCCGTTCTTCCGATCCTTCTACGGTGGGTCCCTTTCTTCTCCCGCCATCGATGCCGCCGCCACCACCACTTCTTCTTCTTCCTCCTTCACCAACGGCCGACAGTCACCCTCTTCACCATCGTCGTCCGCCCATCTCTTTCCCCCTTCTAACTATTCTACCTCCCGACCTTTTCTCCCTCACTCACAGTCTGAACCAAGGCCGCCACTTCTTCCTCACGCAGCCAACGCCCTTCCTCTTCCATCGCCGGTATCAATCTTCCCCATCTCCTCCACCTCTTCCGTTCGGGTTAGAAGGGAAGAGAGTAAGGGTCTCTTCTTCGGGTTAGAAGAGGAGCCTCCACCGCTCCATAGATGGCAGCAGCTCTCTTCATCACCGGCGCAGTCCGCTCCATCATCCGACAGTCTTCCTCTTTGGGTTAGAAGTGGAGGATTCGTCTTCTGCTCAGATTCGTGTTCCTACAGCCCCTTCCTCTTCGGGTTAGAAGAGGAAGGTCCGATCCCCTCCGCAAGCCTTCATCCTGCACCACATCACACGCCATCCATCTTCAACGCCTCCTCTTGCCTCCACACGCAACGCATCCGCAAGCTACGTCTTCGGTTCTCTTCATTTGTGTTTTGGTTCTTTTCATCTGTGTTTCAGTTCTCTTCATGGATAGTTGTGCTTGTTCGATTATTGGTTGTTTTATATAGTTGGATGTTTTTGTTGATTGATGAATACTTATATTGAACTTGATTCCCAATGTTTGAATTGCACGTACTTTGCTTAAATTGTTTCATGTACACAACGTGTTTGATGAATTGTCTCTTCTATGAGAGAGATTTTAGTTGTTGCAATTTCTTTAATTTAATTCTTGAAATGCTGTGTTAGTTAGATGTTTTATGTTTTCATATGTTTGTTTTTCATTTGAATGCAATTGTGTTAGATCTTATTCCATGTTAGTTTCATTCTTTGCTCGACCTTATGTGCTTTCAATGCCCTGCAATCATAGTTTAGATTAGATTAGATCTTTTTTACTCGTATTGTCTTTATTAATTAGGATTAGATTTCATTGCGTGCATTGTTATTTCATTTTGTGGTCTTAGCAACTCAAACCCAGCCCCCCTCCCCCCGCTCCCCCCCCCCCCCCCCCCCATTTTCATATTAAAAACCTTAAGCAATAACATTCAATCCTATAGTTATCATCCTATCATTATCTTCCTTGGGAGACAATCCGAGTCAGCTCTATACTACTTTAGTGTATAGAAGGTTCGGTAATATATTCATTGTAATTTGATACATCCGTAGTACGACATACAGATGCACTATCAACTGGCCACTAGATCTGACTGGCCAATAGATGTGGCCGGCCGGCCGCTAGATCTGGCCAATCGGCCACGACCACAAGATTTGGCCGTTCATAGTAATGAACGGCCGACAGTTTGGCCAAAGAGGAGAGGAAGGTACACACCTTCACGGGAGAACGAGAGGTCGAAGGAGACGCAGGAGGATGTCGAAGTCGGAGGAGGAAGCCAGAAGAAATCGTGTGCGATCAAAATTAGGGCTCTAATTTTGTTCCCAAATTCCCAACAGCATTCGATTTCCATCGAAAATTATCCATGGATATAAAAAAAAATCCGTCAGTAATTCAATCGGTAATATTAATTTTTTTTTAGTGTAGACTTGTGTCATGTAGTTGGTTCTCAATTTACTTAGTCTTCCCATTGCTAAGTTTCTAGTCTTTGTTAACCCTACTCGAACTTTCATTATTGTAACTTTTCTATACTTGCACACTTGACAAACACGTGAGAAATTACAATATTATTTTAATTTAAACTTTACCTAAACATCAAAATCACATTTATGATTACACCAACACTTTCTCAATATGAAAATTTTACTTCCATTGAAGTATGGTGGTCATGTAGTGCTAAACCTCTTTTGCATCCCTATTTGATGATTGACCAAATTCTTCTGTAGCTCTTCCAGGGTAGTCTATTTTGATATTACTTATTGGATCAATCATTGAGACTAGAATGAGTGAATAGCCAAGAGATGAAATCACACACTTTAGTTCATCAACCGAATTAGTTAATGGCAAAAATATAAAATAGTAATAAAAAAACTCGAACAATGCAAACATTTAGTTATGCGATTGAGAATCCTTATTTCTATTCGAGGACATCACAATGAGATCAATGATAAGAATATACTAGCTTCCACAATTCTTCCTTGGCTTCCGCAAGCCATATTTGTAGTCACAATGTTCAACTCCTTTTCAACCTTCAATCTGCATTTCTAGTCCACAATCAGTTGACTAGATCATCTTTCATGACTTGGTTCCATCAGTCTAATACACCCCAACGACTGCTTTAGTCCACTAGTTTGGGTCATCAATTGATTGACTGATCAATAGCTCGTAGATGTTTAGCCATTGTAGTTGGTTGACGTTAGATTAATGACTCTCTTCTAGGTTTTTTTTTGTTACTTAGCATTCAATCCTTCTTGACATGTTGAAACATTAATCCACCAAGTAATTGGTTCTCAAACTACTTAGTCTTCCACTAGTGAAGTATTTGATCCTCGGCCTACATAATCTTCCTTGCATCAATTATTTGCTTCTCAACTTATAGTTGATGCATCGTCCTCAGATCAAGGTTGACCAGTTTGACTGAGTTTGAATGAGTTCGAGCTTAAGTTTCGATATTTGACAAGATATGTGTAATAAATCAAGTAGGTCAAGGTTGACTGGAAACTGGACTATCAAAGTCCTAATGGAACTAGACAGACCTAGTTGGGAATTCGGTAAAGTCCAAGTGGATCTGGAAGATCGCACATTAGCAGGGTGGAAGTCTATTGAGAGACTAGACCTAATTGCGATTAGGTAAGGTTAAGTCCTAGTGGGACTAGGCAACCTAGTTGGGAACTGGGTGAAGTCCATATGGATCTGCAAAATCACACATTGGCAAGGTGGAAGTCTACTGAGAGACTAGACTTAACTACGGTTTGGCAAGGTGAAGTTTTAGTGGGACTAGACAACTTAGTTGGGAACTAGGAAAAGTCCAGGTGGGTTAGCTGAGAGCTAAACATTTAGCACGTAAGAAGTCCTAGTTGGGAACTAGGTAAGAGAAAGTCTAAGTCGGTCTAGGATAGACCAAACGTTTGGTAAGAAAGTCCTGACATGTCATGGTTGATCAGGTTGGGCAAAGGAACTCTAAAATAGGATTAGGGTTTGTGTTAATCAATTGGGTAATCGATTGGTCCAGAATCAATCGATACGGGGATCGATTGGGAATTGTTTCTCACAAATAGAGAGGTTAGGAATCTATTAAGCCTCTCACAATTGATTAGGAGACCAAAGTTGCGAGACCATAGAAAGTTGGTGAATCAATTAGGTAATCGATTCAGCCACTCCTAATCAATTGACCAATCAATTAGGAGGAGTTGTCTTCTCGAAGAAAAAGGGTTGTTTTATTCGTGAAGAGGAGGAAAGCACAAAAAGTGTTGGAATCGATTAGGCAATTATTTCTGACATCTCTAATCAATTGGTCAATCAATTAGGGTTTAAAAAATAATTGTTGCATGGAATGAAGGATTTCATGGATCTGAGCGATAATCGATTGGTTAATCGATTAAGAACCCTAGATCGACGGGATATAAAGGTGTTTGTTGCAGATTCGAAGACAACTCTTCTCCTTCTTCGCGAGTTCTTGAGCAAGTGTTGCTACACTTCAATAGGTCATTCCAAATAACAAGAAAACATCAAGATAAGCAAGAATTTTATTTGTGTAAATCGTGAGTGATTTCTTTTGTATTTGCTTGAGTTTGTGTTATATTTCTTTGTGAGCTTGTACGAGGCTTCTTCGCCTCTACGAAGGAGACTTTCGTAGGGAATGTGAGAGTGAGGAAGAGTAAATCCTTGGATTAATCACCTTAAGGAGATGTATATCAATTAAAGTCAAGAGTGTTAGCATTGCTCAAGTCTTCGTTGTGATAAATCTTCATCGATCAAATGCAAAGCTATTCATCCCCCCTCCCCCCTCTAGCTCTCGATGTATCATAGTAAGTGGTATCAGAGCGAGGTCGCTCTTCTCTGGACTGATCGCCAAGAGAGCAACAAGCTAGAGGAAGAAGAAGAAGACGTGGAAGAAGAAACTCTAATTTCAAGAAGTCAATATCAAGGGAGTTCAACTTCAAAGTGGAGCTCAACTATAATATTCGAGCACCTCTGCCATTTAGAATGATAAGTTTCGATTTTTGGAAGTCAAAGATTGAAATTTATTTTATGATGGAGACAGAGCAATGGTTTGCTCTAATATAGGATTTTGAAGCTCCTACATATAGCAAAGAGAAACTCCTCAAGAGAGACAAATGAACCAAGGAGTAACTCAAGAGATGTGAGGTCAATGATAAGGTAACAAAAATATTGGTTAATTTATTATCGAGCACCATCTTGGACAAGATTGGAGACTACCAAGATGCCAATAAGCTTTGGAGCAAGTTGGCAAGGTTCCATGAAGATCCATCCTCAATGGAATGCAAGGACAAAGGTAAAGAGGGAAACTCTTTATTTCATATGCATGAGGATTCAGAAGTTGAAAGATACTCAACATCCGAGAATGAAATTGAAGAAGCATCTACCTCAAGGATTAAGGGGGAGTATAGATCATTGACTTTGGTGCAAGAAAATGTATCATCATCCAAGGTCAATGAGGAAAAGTCAATTGTCACATCTATAACTCATGAAGGTATAAAGATTTCAATTTGTAAAAATAAAGATCACATCATTTATTTTGAGTGTAAGGGATAAAGGCACTACAATAGTAAGTGTCCAAAATTTACCAAAAAGAAAGGTCAAGTAGCACCAACGCCAAAGAAAAAGAAAAGGAGATCAGACCCATGCTATGGAAGGGCAAAGAGCACATTGTGTGCTTTTCTTGCAATAAGAAAGGACATTATCAGAAGCAATATCCAAAAGGAAGATATTTGACCAAAAACAAAAGAGGAAGTTTGAGTCAAGGTGGAGGTTACAAAAGTATTTCTAAGGTATCATTAGTTAATGATAATTTTTTAAATCATGATACAACGTATGTTAGAAATAATTTCTATCATTTTAATATTATTATCACGAAAATAAGAGACATGATAATTTTAGAAAAAATTATAAAGCTTTCATAGGATTGTCACTCCAAAGATTAAGGAACAATTTAGGACATCTAATGATAGACCTACAACATTCAAGGCCAAGAAGAAAAATATCCAAAGAAATCATAGAAGATTAAATATTGAGGAAATAATAATCAAAAATCAAGTTTTAAAGCCTAAGCTTGATAAATTAGAAAAGTCCTTTAAAATAATGAAAAATTTATATAAGGGATCTAAGGAACAAAACCTAGATTTAGGAAAATAACGATCATTAATGAAAAGTGAGATTTGGGATACAAACCAAAGGCCAAACAAAATGGCTCATCATATCATAGTGTTCCATTTGATTATGGAATTAAATGTAGGTTAAAGAGTTAAGTCAATGCCACAAGGAAATATATCCCTACAGTTGACCTAGATAAGACTATTATCACTAAGGCTTCTAAGAAGCCTAGGAAACTCATTTGGGAGGTATCAAGGGAAGTTATCCCAAGTGAATATCTAAAATACCCAAGGAGCACCAATAGATTTTGGATTCCTAAAAGTGTGTTCGTAACACCCTAGATGGGTTGAGAGTGTATCAACTCAAATTGGAATGATAGTTAACCTAACTTTGATGAAGTTTGTATTTTTGAGGCATTTTCAAGGAATTGTTATCCTTGAAAATAAAAAAGTTGATATTTACTCTTGAAGAGTAAAATTGTGTCAAATTATTTGAGCTTGATCAAATTGTCATAAGTGGGCTAAAACTCAAAGAAATGTCAAATTGGGATTTTTGGCATTCTCTTTGGGAGAATGAGGGTAAATTAAGATTATTATGGACTTAGCGATTAGTTAGTAACACTTAGATAGTGAATTTAATTTTTTTTTTGTGCTAAAATGTCATGATTTATGTACCCTATCATATGCCATGACATAATATTCTACCATTCATATTTGATTATGAAAAATGTTATATATCATGCCATACATACATCATGTAACTATGATAGCCTTTCTATTTGAAAATATGTATTTGATGTATGTGAAAATCATCATCAAGCATCAATTTAATTGAAATTAAGGATATCGACATTAATTGACATTCTAGGTGAATGTTCAAAACTTAAAGTGTCTAGTTAGAAATGCATGACTCCTTAGTTTTAGGGAAAACCTATTTTTTACATCTCACAAGACTATAGTTGACTTGTATGTGTATTGAGACACATTAGATACATATGAGATTGTAGGAAGATGAGCAAAACTCAAGATGTTGATTTAATGTGTCTTATTGAGTTTTGGGTTCATCAAAATGAAAATGTGAACTCTAATTATTAGGAAAACTAATGTACAAGTCATGTGCATTTAGCCCAAAGAACATGGTTGGAAATTATTCTTGAAAAATATTTTAAAACTATTTTAGAAAATATTGATGAAGTATATCTTTTAATAAGTATCATCATTGATAAGTTAGATACAAAGAAGAGTAAAATATTAAAGTTTTCAATTAAGCCACTCCCAATTAATTTGGTAATCGATTGGGAGACCAAAGCTATGAGAGCACAGAAATTTGGTGAGTTGATTAGGTAATCGATTCAGCCACTCCTTATCAATTAACCGATCGATTAGGAAGAGTTGTCTTCACAAAGAAAAAAGGTTGTTTTATTCACGAAGAGGAGGAAAGCACAGAAAGTATTGCAATCGAGCATTCCTAATCGATTGGTCAATCAATTAGGGTTTGAAAAATAGTCGTTGCGAGCAATGAACGGCTGGATCTGATCAATCTGAGCGGTAATCAATTGGTCAATCGATTAGGAACCCTAGATCGATGTGATATAAAGGTCTTTGCTATAGATTTGAAGACAACTCTCTCGTCCTTCGCCAGTTCTTGAGCAAGTGTTACTGTACTTCATGAATTCATTCCAAGTAAGAAGAAGAAAGCAAGGCAAGTTGTATTTGTCTTGTGAGTGATTTCATTTGTATTTACCTGAGCTCTTATTGTATTTTTTTCGTGAACTTGTATGAGACTTCTCTGTCTCTATGAATGAGACTTTCATAGTAGATGTGAGAGTGAGAAATAATGGACCCCTATGTTGGACCTTGGATGGCTAGAGAGGGGGGGTGAATGTAGCCAGACACCGAAACTATCACACTTTGCAATTTTCTGCACTCAAACGTTAGTAGCAGCGGAAGCAAACAAAAATAGAGTATGCAGAAAACTAAACACTAAGCTAAGAACAAACACAAGAACGCTAACAAGAGGGTTTACATGGTTCAGGGATAACATGCCCCTACTCCTTGGCGTGCCCGTAAGGTGGGCTATCCCTTGATCGTCGGAAGATCAAGCCCCGGAAAATCCGGATAAAATGCAACCTCCTTCTCGGTGGAGTAACCTCTCCACAGCATTTCAATAAAGATAGAGTTTTAAGCACAATGAAATACAAGAAGGATCTTACAGAGCACTTAGGACAGCAAGAACCCAAGCAAACTTCTCACCGAGCTCCACCCAGCGCAGATCTCACGCAAGAACTCCCTTCTTCGTGTCTTCTCGATGATGGACTCGCCAAGCCTCCTGGTTCCTCTTCCAAATGCTCAAGTAACGCAAGGTTGCTTCAAAGATCGCAGTTTCTTGCTTAAGATGATGGAACCAGATTACACAGCAAGCAAAAACTGAAGTTGTCGCAAGAACAGAAAAAACTGATCAAGTGTGCAACGTTGTTGTTGAGACTTCTCAGCCACCAAGCCCTTAAGTCCCTCCACTGATTGCCAGGTCATCTCACTGCAGCCTCCAGCTTGTCACCTACAACCACCAGCCTGCTAAGCTCTCCTAGACTCCTTGAGCTTCCCCTCAGACCAGCCCCAGACAACAGCTCCAGCCAGCGCCAACGTCTGTTGCAACCTAAGATGGCAAATGGACAATCCTGCTCCAAGGAAAGACCTCCATTGACTCTCCTTGAGTGTTTGAATCCATCCTTGTCACCTGCACACTTAATCAGAACATTAGCACAACAAATCAGCAGTGAATCAAGTATCAGAGATTAAGCGAAGAGAAAACAGATGTGTTCAGATGTGATCAGAGCGTCTGACAGTGCATTTTAAATTAAAGTGATCAGTCACCGGACCGATCAGAGAGCCTCCTGATCGGTCACCATACCGATCAGAGTGGGTTCAGACCGATCAGGCTCCATCCTAATCGGTCCCCAATGCTCAATCAGAAATCGTGATTTCTCTGGGACTCTTCGGGACCGATCACCAGACCGATCCCAGGTTGTGGATCGGTCACCAGACCGTTCCACCACTTTGCACGATGATTCCATAGCTTCGCAATCCAACCCTCCTGATCGGTCACTAGACCGATCAGGGCATCCTTAGACCGATCAGGCTCTATCCTGATCGGTCATAGTGAGGAACTCGCGACACTTGATCGTTCTCTAGAACGGTCTGAACAGTGTTCCAGATCGGTCACCAGACCGATCAGGAGCAGATCAGTAAGGTTCCCAAAAACCTACTGGATGGTCCCTGATCGGTCACCAGACCGATCAGGAGCAGAGCAGCAGGGGAACTCAACTCACTAGTGGGCTCCCCGATCGGTCACCAGACCGATTAGTCATCGCTGGATCGGTCAGCAGACCGATCCACAAAGGAGCACCGTGCCAACCTCCCTGATCGGTCACCAGACCGATCCAGGGGCTCCAACCTAGCCCTTCAAGTTAGGGTTTCACCCAACCTAGCCCTCCAAGCTAGGACCTGACCCTCCAAGCCAGGATTTCATCCAACCTAGCCCTCCAAGCTAAGACCTGGCCCTCCAAGCCGGGATTTCATCAACCTAGCCCTCCAGGCTAGGACTTGACCCTCCAAGCCAGGACTTTTTCACACCTAACCCTCCAGGTTAGGACTTTTCACCACCTAGCCCTCCAAGCTAGGATTTTCCACACCTAACCCTCCAGGTTAGGATATTCCACACCTAACCCTCCAGGTTAGGACTTTTCACCACCTAGCCCTCCAAGCTAGGATTTTCCACACCTAACCCTGCAGGTTAGGATTTTCCACACCTAGCCCTCCAAGCTAGGATTTTCTCACACCTAACCCTCCAAGTTAGGATTTCATCAAACCTAGTCCCACTAGATATGCCTAGTCCACGACCAGGACTTAAACCCAATCATAATCATCTCATTAACCTAAACTAAAATCGGTGTCAATACTAAAACAACAATCAGGGTCAGACTGCATCAACAATCTCCCCCTTTTTGTTATTTGACAACCCGATTTTAAGTTTAGGGATTCGAAATCAATATTCTCAAATTTCAGAATCATAGGGGAATCAGGATCCTCCCCCTACAACATAGTTATCCCAAACTTAACCAACCACACTCTCCCCCTGTGTCAAACACTGAATAGGGTGTAGACGGGTCGTTAAGTTTAATCATACTCCCCCTCAACCCTAGGGGTCTCCCAAAACAACAAAAGATTCAATTTAATTTTGAAAGCATATGAAAACATATGATAAAGATAATGCATGGAAAAACAATCATATGATCATATGAAGTCATAAGCATAAGAATGCATATTATGGTATACATGATGATAGCAATTTTTCGAACAATCATATCCAGCGTAGCAATTCTATCAATAAGCATAAAATAGTAAGTCAAATATGAAAAGCAGGCATAGTGTCAGATGCATCATCAAGCATCAGAGTCAAGGCAAATACAGTAAAAACACCATCAAGGTCAAGTCATAGGCATCTAGCCATAGAGTCATACAATCCAGGCAGTCAAATAGCAAAGGGCAGAAGCATAATAGATCAACCATCGGCTGGGGGGTCATCATGCATAGGGTCATCCATCGTGGCATCATCAGGAACAAAAGATCCAGGTGCAACACTGCCTGAGGGCGCATCTCCAGGAAATGTGTGTCGGCGCCACTCATCATACCAAGTCTGCTGTAAAATACGGACCCCGGAGACATCAGACTCCACCGCGGTCAGTCTGCGATCGAAGGAGCGAAAACCCGACCGAACCTCCTCGTGATAGAGCTCTCGTAAATGAAGATCATGCTGGATGGTCCGATCCAGCTCTGAAATCTGCCAACGCAGGTCTGGGTCCGGCTCATAGTCGTAGTCAGCAGCAGCAGGAGCCTCATGATGTGCAGCAGCATCTGCTGGTGCCTGAAAGTGTGGACCTCCCCCAGGTTGATCGCCAAGACTCCTCTCGTCCTTCCAAACCAGTGCCCGATCGTGATCCCGAATAATGATGCCGGATTTGGCAAACGCCCGTCTGCCAAGTCTGCAATCCTGTTTAACCATGGGCACTGCCCTACCCTTGGTGACATCAACACCCACTGACATAAGCCAGTCGGTGATGACGTGACCAAACGGCATATAGACAGTGCGTCGGCTCGGCTCTCTATAGGATAAGATGGACTGAAAAATGCTCTCCATGATGTCAAAGTCCATGCGGTGGTGCATACCATAGAGCATTAGGCAATGATAGGGACGGATCTCGGTCAAGGGCTTTGAAGTGATAGGCAAGATGCAATTGGTGATTATCTTAAAGAGAATGTAATCAACAGGGGACAGACGGAGGGCCGCAAAGGTCGGAAAGTCGGGCCCTAACTCGTCAAGACCAGCTGGTCGTGGATGTCCAAAGAAGTGCTGATAGATGCTGTCGGGGGTGACGTCCGCAAAAGGAGCCAACAAAGGGTCAGGGAGCTCAGGATAGATAGAATACAAGTTAGGCGATCGACGACCGCACAGATACTCTGCCAGAATCTCATAAGAAAAATCAAGATTTCTCCTAGCAACTCGGGCAGTGAATTCAAAACCCCCTTGAGGCCCTTGTTGAAGGTTTTTATAGAATTCCGAGACAAGGTCATAGTTTATAGTCCTTTCGAGGGAAAGGAGAAAGCCCAAGTTGTAGAAGGTGATTATCTACATGATGGAGGGACAGTGCTCAGATAGAAAGGGAACATCAATTGATCGGCTGGAAAGTAACTTGAAGGTGCGAGACTGAAATGCCTGCTCACAGGCAGCATTAGGGAACCTGGAACTCGACGAAGGCTGAGGCCTTCGGGAGGGTGTGGAAGAAGAAGAGCCTTTGCCCTTTGCGCTTCCCTCCACGGGTTCTTTGCCCTTAGATGATTTTCTAATAGGTTTGAATAGATCATGGCAAGAATTTGAATCAAATAAAGTGAATCATGACACAAATTAAAGGATCACAAGATTAATAGAGGATTGGTCACGGTATAGAATAATCAAGTGAACATCAAGGTAAGGCATTGAGCATAGGATTTATCAGTGTAATATAAGATGGGAACAATAATCAAAAGATAGAGAGATTTGATCATATTTAGGTCACGACACACCCAATAAACCCCAAAAACAAATATCAGGGTTAGTTCACCACATATTATGATATTTGAAGTGAGCAACAAGATGGAAGAAGGAAACCGTTACTTAGGTGCCATTATCGAGTTGATTGATGTGTTGAAAACCTGATCACGGGAGGAAAAGCGCAGAAGCTTGACAGGAACCCTCGCGCGCGCACGGGAAGGAGAAGGGCTCACGCGAAGAAGCTTGCGCACACACTCGCAGGGATCCAAGATCTCCTCGCTGAACTCTCAGGAACTCACGCACAAGGAAGAGGGAGACATAGGAAGAGTTCTCGCAGAAGATGAGGATGCGCAAGAAGTGAGTTTCGGCGCTAGGGCTTGGGAGATGAGGGGTTTTGGAGGAATTAATCGGTTGGTGGATCGGTCCACCAACTGCAATTTAATGCAATTGAACGGATCACCGTTCGATCTGGGAGTACCCAGACCGATCAGGCTCCAGCCTGATCGGACTGACCTGGTCCTGATCGGTCGGGTGACCGATCAGGAAGACCCTTGATCGATCGGCTGATCGATCAGGAAGCGATCAGTAGGTTTGGAGGTTTTTCCGTGAGCCCCCTGATCGGTCTGTGGACCGATCACCACAGGGTGCCAGATCGGTCCGGGGACCGATCCAGACCAACATAGTGGGTTTTGATAATTTTTCACACAGGAGCTGGAACGGTCCGTTGGACCGATCAGACATACTCCTGATCGGTCTGGTGACCAATCAGGCTTCCTGAAATTCCTGATATGATCTGAAACTTTCAGTTTCAGAATTCCAAACGATTTCGGATAAGATCTGATAAAGAATATCGATCTTGGAAGTGGTCCCTTGACTAAAATTGATCCCTTAACAAGGATCAAAAGTCCTTATGGGTTTAACAATCATTTTGCTCCACCCAAGTGGAGTCAAACTCAATCAACAAACATCTACTCAATTTCAAACATGTTTGTATCAAATTCAAGTTTCCAATCAAGTTTCCTTGATTGGAATATCCAAGTATGATCATGGAGCCAAGTACACATGTGTTATGTATTAGTTTTCCCCATACTTGGTCGCCGAAGTGATTTTTATCTCGTCAACCAAATTCCTCAAGGGATGCAATGACATTTCGAGAAATTTAGTTGATCTTAGCATCTCACCCCATTTCTAGCAAACAAAAACGTTTTGGTAAACCTTATAGTTTTTGTGAGATGTCCCCAAGTTACCAAATTGTGTCCCAACAATTCGAAATGATCATCAAGGGTTTTGAATGCATTTTGATGTCTATGAAGCGCGACACATTCCCAACTCCCTTCTTAAGAAGCTAAACTCATTTTCGGGGAGTGGTTTAGTGAAAATGTCCGCTAGATTTGATTTGGACTCTACATATGAGAGTACAACATCTCCTCTAGAAACATGATCCCTAATAAAGTGGTGGCGCACTTCAATATGTTTGGTTCTAGAGTGATGGACTGGATTCTTTGTTAGGTTAATTGTGCTAATGTTGTCACACAACACTTGCACTCCCTTGTAACTTAATCCATGGTCCTCTAGAGTATGAATCATCCACAACAATTGCGATATGCTCTCTCCTATAGCAATATATTCTGCCTCGGTCGTGGAGAGAGCAACACAGTGTTGTTTCCGACTTGACCAACTAACTAAAGATGATCCTAAAAATTAGCAACCCCCACTAGTACTTTTCCGATCCAACTTGCATCCAGCATAGTCGGAATCGGTGTAGCCAATTAGGTCAAATGATTCGATACGGGGTTATCATAGACCAACTCCAATTGTGCCCTTGAGGTATCTCAAAATTCTCTTGACAACAATTAAGTGAGATTCCTTGGCACAAACTTGATACCTAGCGCACATACCCACAGCGAAAAGTATATCAGGTCGACTAGCTGTGAGGTATAACCGACTACTTATCATGCTTCGATAGTGAGTCAAATCAATAGGTTTACCACTCTCATCATTGTCTAATCTTGTGTTTGTAGCCATAGGAGTGGTTACTGTCTAGACTTTTTTGAAAGAAAGTGCCCAAAATTGCGAGATTTCATAATAGGTTTTCAGAATAATTGTAAGTTTCTGGTACAAAGAAAACTTACATATTTCCAAAATTGGAAATTTCTAAAATTGGAAAGTTTCCAAAAATGGGAAGTTTTCACAATTATCATAAAATTTCAGAAACTAGGATATTTCAAAAGTTTGTGAAATTTCATGAGGATTTCCAAACTTTGAAATTCCTAAATCTAAAATTTATCATAATTGGAAAGTTTCCATAATTGGAAAATTTTCTAAAATTGAGATAATGACAAAGTTTTCCGCAAAACAATTATATGATTATGTCGAACACTAATCGGCTCTGACACCACTGTTGGGACCGGGTGCATGTTGACATGGATACGGGTTCGTAATTTTAAAATTTAATTACGTGCAGCGGAAGGTTTAGCATAAATAATTTCTCAAATTATTTTAACCACGTATCTAGCATACAACCTTATGTTGTGGAGACATGATCATACATTTAAAATTTTGCAGAAAGTAAACTAATTTACTTAATACCTCGCGTAACTCGTAGAAAGGGAATCTGTCTCTTAATTTAATAAGATTTAATTTAGAGAAATCAAAGTCTTAAACATATTATTTCTGAAATTGATTATGATAATTTAGGAAATTGTTTCCCAAAACAATTCCTTGAACAAAGTATGAAATTAGAATTAGGAAATCCGGTTCCTAATTCAATTAATGAGGCTTGATAAATTAAGTCACATACATATTTTATTAAGGAAATCGTTAGTACATGACATAATTATATGTCATGAATGTGCTTAGAAAAGAAAGGATGAGACCCAAAATCCCTTACAAAATATTAAGGCGAACACCTTCCATTAATATGGTTAGAACCGGAGTTTTGTTTCTCGTTTGGGTTGATGGACACATCCATGCCCGGCTTGAACCTCAACATGTTCAAACCATAGAATTAGTTTATGATTAATATAGTTGTAGTCAGAGGTCAATCCTTAGTTTTGGTTGTTGGACACATCCAAGCCTAACTAAACGGTTGAATGAGCTCCAACCATATTAAAACCATTTCTTGATTAATGGGTCAGCCTTAAGCTTGGAGCATCGATTTGTTGTGCCACAGCCAAGGTCGATGCGAAGAGAGGTGCAGTTGGGTGCTATGTATAATGTTGCATACTTGTTAATGAGTTAACAACCCAATGATTTATGCAAACATTCAATTAGTTGATAGCATAAAGTGATAGTTACATATATGTGATATGTAATCGGTATAATTACCTACCTTCATAGCTAAGAAAACTTGATGGCCACAGCCATGGTTGTTCTTATCTATGGTTGGATATCAACCTATTTGGAGATGTTCCTACGATCTCCCGAATTGATAAAAAGGGTTATTCAATTCGAAAATAAATAGGATTTAATTAATGTATGTTGATGCATTCTTTATCATTCTTCTCACATAAGCTCAATTTGTATTTCTAGGATAATCACTCGATCATGTCTTCTCTGAATTTGCGTTCCATTTTGGACACCAATAAACTGACTGGGCCAAACTTCATGGACTGGCTTCGAAACCTGAGGATAGTCCTCAAGGCAGAGAAGCTTGCTTATGTCCTTGAAGATCAACTTCCCAACCGTCCTCCAGAAAATGCAACTCCATACCAGTTAGTGGCCTATCAGAAACATATGACTGATTTTGAACTTGCGAGTTGCATCATGCTAGCCGCTATGGTACCTGAGCTGCAAAAGCAGCATGAGTATATGGATGCTGATACCATCATCTTCCATCTTCATGAGTTATTTGACAAGCAGGCGAGATCCGAAAGGTTCGAGGTCTCCAGACTCCTCTTCACCTCTAAAATGCAGGAGGACACTTCTGTCTCACAGTTTGTGTTGAAGATGTTGGGGTACATTGAGCGACTGGGCACACTCGGTTTTGCAATGGATCATGAACTAAGTATTGACTTAATTCTGCATTGTTTACCCAAAAGTTATTCACAATTTGTGATGAACTATCGGATGAACAAGCTGGAGACTACCATTCCTGAGTTGCTCAACCTGCTGAAGACTATAGAGCCTTCTGTGAAGCAGGATCAGAAGACGGTACTGTTAGTTGGTTCCTCGAAGAAAGGTTCTAAGAGGAAGGCCAAAGAACAGAATAAGGGAAAGAAGAAAAAGACCAAAAAGACTGAAAAGACACTAAAAGGCACTTGCCATCATTGCGGCAAGGAGGGTCACTGGCGAAGAAACTGCAAGGTTTATCTTGAGTCCTTGAAGAAGAAGGCATCTGATGCCCCATCCTCTTCAGGTATCTTCATTATTGAATGTCACTCTATTTCCTCAAATACCTGGGTACTTGATACTGAGTGTAGCTCACATATATGTAATGATATACAGGGGCTAAGGAATAGAAGAAGACTCGTCAAGGGAGAAGCGAAATTGCGAGTTGGAAATGGAGCAAAGATTGCTGCTTTTGCCATCGGAACATATTTACTAAAGCTCCCTACCGGACGTGTCTTAGAATTGGATAATTGTTATTTTGTTCCTTCGTTAATAAAGAACATTGTATCTATTTCATGTTTGAATGAAAAGGGTTATCATTTAACTTTTAGTAACAATTGTTGTTACATAACTTTAAATGGTGTTCTTTATGGGATCGGAACTTTGTGCAATGGTATTTACACGTTAGATTTATCCGGTGACATTTTCAATATCGAAGTTAGCAACTAACGTGCTCGAATAGATAATCGAATAGACTCCTATACGTGACATTGTCGTCTTGGCCATGTAAGTAAGAAACGCATGACCAAATTACACCGATGTGGAATTTTGGAATCATTTGAACCCGGTTCATTTGATACATGCGAATCATGCTTGAAAGGCAAGATGACCAAATTACCCTTTTCCGAAAAAGGTAATCCAGTGGGAGAATTGCTTGATCTAATAGATACTGATGTATGTGGACCAATGTCAACTCTTGCACAAGGAGGCTATAGCTACTTCATTACCTTTATCGATGATCACTCATGATTCGGGTATGTGTTCTTAATCAAACACAAATCTGAAGCTTTTAAGAAATTCAAATAGTTCAGAAATGAAGTAGAGAAACAGCTTGGCAAAAGTATTAAGATACTTCGATCCGATCGGGGTGGTGAATACTTAAGTCAAGAGTTTCAAGATTATCTTAGGGACAATGGGATATTGTCTCAATGGACTCCGCCATATACACCATAGCATAATGGTGTATCTGAGAGGCGTAACCGAACCTTGATGGACATGGTTAGATCTATGATAAATCATGCAACTCTTCCAAAATCCTTTTGGGGCTATGCGCTTAAGACAGCTGTTTACTTGCTAAACAGAGTCCCGACCAAGGTAGTCTATACTACTCCAAATGAGATGTGGAATAGTAAGAAACCTGTAACGCCCGCCCTTATATCTACTCTCGGGACGGGGTTACGTACAACTCAATCATATAGTAATATATATTTTTTCTTTTTTTTTCCTATTTCTATCTTCTAGCATGACATTAAAACAACAAGGCAAGGACTTAAGGGAACTAGGTACTAAGCATGCTTGCAAAAATTATCAAATGTCATTCTATAACCCGATAACATCACTAGTAATGTAACTCATAACATAATCAAGTATAAGAGACCTCCAAGGTAAACACTATCATGTCATGTCAATCCTAATCACTAATACTTATTGTCAAGGAGCATAACATAAGCATAAATATGTAGATATAGAAATCTTTCTTCCCGAGCCACCACCCCACACATCTTCAGCCTCCTGCCTCTTCCTTCCATTTAAGTGTTATCTGCAGCATAAGACAACACATAAACTAGTAAGCAAAACGCTTAGTAAGGATCCTGTCCTACTCGCAAAATCCGTATGAAAGAACATAACATGTACACATAATGAGTTCATCAAAGCATGTTAAACATCCAGGTTTCTAACATGCAGTATCAAGTACCTCAAGCATACTCTTCACATATTACAAATATTTTCAATGAATGTTTTCAAAACATTTCCATAATGGTATTACTTAAAAATACATCCATATCATATTGGGCCCTGTTGTGTACCAACTATCGCGCGGAACTATTACGCGTTCCCTAATGAATTGGGGTAGCGAGCCACCAAGTCATTAGAGCAGGACCCTTCCGTCCTACCGGAGCCACGTTAACATGCACCCCGGATTTGTTTAACGACCCCCTTCCGAGTCGGATACACAACTTAAAAGTAAAATACTTATCATGCTGTTACATATATGCTAAGGAATACTCCATATTTACTCTTATGGGACACACCACTCTTCAAGGGTGCTCTTGATCCCCTAGGGACACACCACACATTCGGGTGCTCTTGATCCCATTCTATTTGAGTATCCCTTCAAGCATTTTAACATATCACATGCAATTTCATAAGTGTGCCCCATGGGCTATAAGGCATGCTCATACATACATCATATTTCATGCATGTCCATACATACATCATATTTCATACTTGTTCATACATGCATCATATTTCATACATGTTTATACATACATCATATTTCATACTTGTTCATACATATATCATATTCCATACATGTTCATACATACTTCATCATGCATCATATTTCAACCACTTAACCTACCTTAGACCTGACAAGCTTTGGTCACATAGGTCATACTCATATCGTAGGAAGTGGTAGCATGCTATCAATTACGATTTCAATCAGACATCTCATTTAAACACCTCATACATAAACATATCAAAGCATGCTAACAATTAAGGTTTCCTTATCAACCATTCCATTTAACACCACATACATATACATATGATCATCCCCAACCATAAACATATATCATAGGGTAGTTTGACCTTTACAAACCCTAGTCCTAGTGGGTTGGCCGAAACATCAAGAGTAGGGAAATATCAGGACTTTTGCATTAATCATTCACACATACATTTATTCAAACACCTCATACATAAACATATCATAGCATGCTAACAATTTAAGGTTTGCATATCAACCCTTCCATTTAACACCACATACATATACATATGATTATCCCCAACCATAAACATATATCATAGGATAATTAATTTTCACAAACCCTAAAGTCTATGCCTTGGCCGAAAGTCCTATGATAGGGCAAGTTCAATTTTTGGCAATGAAATATTCACACAACCATCTATACAACACCTTGTATACACTATCATACAATATACTAAGCATGGATACATTATGTGATAATTCAATCCTCACTAACCCTAATTCCTAGGTCTTGGCCGAAACCCATCTAAACCCTAACCCTAGTTTCATAGGGTAGGAGTATCCAATATTCATACAAACATATATTCAAACACTTGATCTACATTCCTAAGCATGAATCCATTATAGAAAATCATAAAATCCCCAAACCCTAATTTCTATCATGCTTGGCCGAAAGTTGTAGGGCACTAAAACCCTAATTCTTGTTATCACACATGATGGAAAAATAACATAAATTCATACTCTAAGTTCCTAGGGATATCCTCATGCATCAAGAAGCAACCAAAGCCCATAAGTGGGTGGTGGCCGAAACTTTGTAGGGTACCAAACCCTAACTTTTGTTTTTCCAAAAATTTGGAAACATCACATATGAGTATAAAGTTCCTAGGGGTACTAGCATGCATCAAAGTATGATCAAAAGCCTTCTCTTGGACCCCCTTACAAGGAGTGGCCGAAACTTCCACTAGGGAAGTTCTTGTGAATTTTCCAAAGAACAAAACAAGCAAACATTCAATAGCGATTATGCCACAGGCGAGAGGATACTTACATCCTTTCGCTTGGATTTCTCTTTCTCTTACTCCGTAGGGTACCCTAGATTTGTAGGGCAAGTGAAAATCCTTTCCGAATCTTCTCTAGGGCTCCTTAGACTTAGTAGTGGCAAGAACCTTCAAAGGTCTTCTTCCTTCCAACTTTTCTAGGGCTAGAACCCTAGACTTGATTTTCGAAAATGAGAAGGAGAGGGGGAGAGGGTCTCGGTGGGGAAGAGTGAAGAGGAAGAAGAAAAGAAGAGAAGGAAGTTACTCCAACTTCCCCTTATTTATACTTTTCTCATGAAAAGACATGTCTCTTCACTCTTACACACTTAACAAGCATGTTTCTCATCCTCTCAACAAGAAACAATGCTTGGTGTAGTGGTTAAGACATGGAGAGTGCAACTAGGAGGTTCAAGGTTCAATCCTTGCCCCCTCCTTTTTATCACCTTTTGCACTAATCCATATCAAAGCCCACTAAGCCAAGCCCATCATGAAATTTCATAATATTTCATGTTTATGAATTCATAATATTTTCTAATATTTTTCCTGAATTCATAACATTATTTACATAATATTTTATAAATATTATTCACATAATATTTCATGATAATAATATTTCATGAATTCAGTACTATTGCATATTTATGAATTCATAATATTTCATAACATTTCATGATACTATTTCATGAATTCCATAATATTTCATATTTATGAATTCATAATATTTCATAATATTTCATGATACTATTTCATGAATTTCACCATATTTCATATTCATGAATTTATATATTTCCTAATATTTCATATGGGAAATTTCGGGGCGTTACAAAACCTCACTTAACTCACCTTAAGATATGGGGTTGTCCTGCTTATGTGAAGCGGACTGTATCAGACAAATTGGATGTTGGATGCTAAGACTGATAAATGTCTATTTATTGGATACCCTAAGGAAACGAAGGGTTACCACTTCTATCATCCTTTGGAACAAAAGGTGTTTGTTTCAAGGCATGCTGTATTTCTGGAAAATGAATTTCTTTTACAAGAAAATAGTGGGAGTGGCATTGAACTTGATGAAGTTCAAGAAACTCTAATAGACATTACAGAGACACCTGGTCTAGACCCACAACCAATAACTCATAATGATGAGCTATCAGTTGAACCTAAAACAACAACACCTCTTCGTAGGTTTGATAGGACACGCAATATTCCAGAGAAATACGGATTTCTCATAAGTGAATCGAACGACGTGTTACTCATAAGCGATGACGAACCTATCAGTTATGAAGATGTTCTGAAAAGTTCAGAAAGGGACAAATGGCTTGAAGCCATGAAGTCGGAAATGGATTCCATGTACGAAAATCAAGTATGGACTTAGTTAACCCACCTGAAGGGATTAAGCCCATAGGGTGCAAGTGGGTTTTCAAGAAGAAAACCGACATGGAAGGTAATGTTGTTACCTTTAAGGCTAGATTAGTGGCAAAAGGATATCGTCAGAAACAAGGAATTGATTATGACGAAACCTATTCGCCAGTAGCTATGCTTAAATCAATTCGGATGCTCCTGGCCATAGCAACTCATTATGATTATGAGATATGGCAAATGGATGTGAAAACAGCTTTCCTTAATGGAAACCTGCTTGAGGATGTATACATGATACAACCTGAAGGTTTCACATCGGTTGATAAAACCAAAATATACAAGCTTCGACGATCCATATATGGACTGAAGCAAGCATCCAGGAGCTGGAACATCCGTTTTGATGAGACAATCAAAGAGTTTGATTTCTCACAAAATCCTGACGAACCTTGTGTGTACAAGAAGGTTAGTGGGAGTGCAGTCGTATTCCTAGTACTATATGTCGATGACATATTGCTTATAGGAAATGATATATCAGTCTTACAGTCGGTTAAAATTTGGTTGTCCAAAACTTTCTCCATGAAAGACCTGGGAGAATCAACCTATATCCTTGGGATTAGAATCTATAGAGATAGATCAAAACTGTTGCTTGGTCTTTCGCAGTCTACATATATAGACCGAGTGCTAAAAAGGTTTAGCATGTTGGAATCCAAGAAAGGTTACCTTCCCATCAGGCATGGGATCAACCTTTCAAAGTCTATGTGTCCGCGCACAGAAGACGAGAGGATTGACATGAATAAGATTCCTTATGCATCCGCGATAGGATCTATCATGTATGCTATGTTATGTACTAGGCCCGATGTATCGTATGCTCTGAGCGTCACGAGCAGATACCAGTCTGATCCAGGAATGGATCATTGGGCGGCTGTCAAGACAATCCTTAAGTACTTAAGAAGAACTAAGGATGTGCTCCTAATATATGGAGAAAGAGATATGGTAATACGTGGGTATACAGATGCCAGTTTCCAGACAGATAAGGATGACTCCAAATCTCAGTCTGGATAAGTATTTACTTTGAATGGAGGCGCAATAAGTTGGAAGAGTTCCAAACAAGACACCGTAGCGGATTCTACCACGAAAGCGGAATATATTGCAGCTTCGGAAGTAGCAAAGGAAGCAGTCTGGATCAAGAAGTTTATCTCAGAACCTGGTGTGGTTCCAACCATTGTTGAAGCAATACCGGTTTATTCCGACAACAATGGAGCTATTGCACAAGCAAAGGAACCAAGGTCTCATCAATGATCCAAACATGTGCGTCGCCGCTATCATCTGATCAGAGAGATTATAAGTAGGAATGATATACAAATTGAGAAAATTCCCACTGAAAGGAATTTAGCGGATCCTTTAACTAAAGCCTTGCCTCAAAGCAAGTTTGAGGGTCATGTTAGAGCCTGTGGTATTGGATACCGTAGCGATTGACATTAGGCCAAGTGGGAGTTTGTTAGTAATATGAGAGAAGTGTCCTAAGGCAATCGCCTTATGTTTGTAATCATTTACTTTAATAAATGAATATTCACTATTTGAGTATACATGTTCGTGTATTTGATTGAGATCTTAAACTCATTTACTGAATATCCGCAATACAATTCACAGCATGAGAGAATTTGTGATGAATTCACAACTAGTGATTATCTCTACATGTGGAATTATGAAGTATTGAAATTGTCCCTAGTCGATGAATTGATAAATACGGACACTATCAATTCTGTTGAGACTAGCATGGGTTATTCTCTAATCAGCTGATTCTCACTGGCTGGTGACATTGGGATGTCCGGAGATAAACATGAATGCTAGTTAAGGGAACTAGTTCATTGGAGTGACTAGCTGTAAAACTTCATATGGTAATCTACATATAGATATGTCAATGAAGTTCTTACTGCAGCTTAAGTGCGATGTTCCTTTGACTTGCGGTGTTCAAGTCATCTTGGTCATGAAGACTTATACTTTGACATCTTAAGCAAGCATCTCCAAGGAGGTGTGGACCCAGGATGATTGGGTATAAGCCGAAGTGCCCGAAGATGTTTGAACAACCTACAAAGGATTCACCACTCCTTGCGTGGAGATGTATACCCAAGGCCTATCGTCGAATTGTTACTCGAAGCCTCTGGCCAGAGCATCACATGTTCCAAGTATGAATATCTCAGATACATGAGAGTAATTAGAATCCATTGGACGAGAAAGACATTACTTGGGCTAGGTGTGACGTAGTCAGCCTAGTGGGGACTAACACACATAGACCGTGTCCTGAACCAAGTGGGTATAAGATGGTGAAGGGAATGAGGCACGATTCATTAAAGCTGCTGAAGGGTTTCAGAATTATTTCTGAGGTCAACCTTTGATCTTTCGATTAATTGGGGATCATGATGTACTACTAGGTGCCACTCATGATCATTCTATAATTGGTTGATTATAGACGGCCAACATAAATTGAAAGCCTATTTAGTCACACGCACTACGAGTAGTCCGAGGGATTTAAAATGAGTTGAAAATTGGATTTTCCAATCAAAAGAGATAAGTCGAATCTGAATTTTTCAGAGACGCATCGAAAGCATAAAATGGCTAAGTCTTTTTAAGACTTATTGAACGAATTAAATGAGTTTAATTCGTGAGATCGTGGGTTGGGTTTGGCTGGCCAAAGAGGGTCCCCACCCTCTTTGTTTGGCCGGCCACAATAAGAGGGAAGAACCAAATTGTTTGGTTCAAAATTATAAAATAAACCGCGCGTGGTTTGTCTTATAAAATTATGGATAAAGAAATTTGTATAAAGAAATTTATATAAAGAAATTTATATAAAGAGATTTATTTATCATGGAAATTAAAATAAACCTTGGAATGGTTTATTTTATTTTATAAAATCAATAATGAATTCATTTACCATAATAAAGAAATTTATATAAAGAAATTTATATAGAGAAATTTCTTTCCATAATAAAAGGGGAGACATGGTTGTTTTTATTATAAATTAAGTTATAATAAAAACTTGGCATAACGGAATAATTCATAGAAAACTTTATAAGATAAAACTTATGAAAAATTTATTCCGTTAAGAGGAGACTTGGCGATTAAGAGGCTACTATAGAAAGGTACCAAGGCAAGGCTTGGAAATTAATCTAAGAGATCAAGGATTCTTGCCTAGCATCTCTCCCTCTCCTTCTCTCCCTCCCTCTTCTAGTGTCGCCGGCCCTAGAGCCCTCCCCCTTTGCCGTGAGCTTCCACCACCAAGAAGAAGCCGAAGAAGAAGAAGAAGCGGGCGCGACTCCTTCCTTCCTCCCGGAATCTTGATTCCGTTCTTCGTTTGGTGGTTAGTTTTTCATCTCTCTCTTGGTATTCTTGTCGTGCCTTTGGAGAATCTAGTAGTTCTTGTCGGCATGAAACTCGTGGCTTTGCGAAGTCATCCCGAAGAAAACTCGGCGTGGACGCGAATAGAGGTGGAGCTTCCAAGGGATGCTACGGTTGGATCTCGTCCCTTTCTACGAGTTACGCGAGGTATTAAGTAAATTAGTTTACTTTCTGCAAAATTTTAAATGTATGATCATGTCTCCACAACATAAGGTTGTATGCTAGATATGTGGTTAAAATAATTTGAGAAATTATTTATGCTAAACCTTCCGCTGCACGTAATTAAATTTTAAAATTATGAACCCGTATCCATGTCAACATGCACCCGGTCCCAACAGTTACCTCTTTTGAATCACTCATGTTGAATTTTCGAAGCATCTCTTGAGTATACTTTGATTGGTGCACATGGATCCCATCTCGGGTTTGTTTGATTTCAAGTCCAAGGAAGAAAGTCAACTCTCCCACTAGACTCATTTCAAATTTATTCTCCATGTGTTCAATAAACTCATTTAAATAGCCCTTGTTGTTTGAGCCACAAATAATGTCATCGACATATACTTGGGCTACAAATATATTGTCACCATCTCTACGTAGATGTAGGGTCTATTTGGCCTCTAACAAAGCCTTTTTAAATTAAAAACGTCGACAACCGCTCATACCAAGCTCGGGTTGCTTGTTTAAGGTCGTAGAGCGCCTTCTTGAGCTTAAATACGTGGTTTGGGAATTCGGTACTCTCAAACCCCGGAGGTTGTTCGACATAGATCTCTTCTCTTATTAAACCATTTAGAAAGGCCGATTTGACGTCCATTTGATATAGCTTGAAACCATGATGTGCTGCAAATGCAAGCATCAATCGAATGGACTCTAATCGGGCCACGGGAGCATAGGTCTCATCATAATCAAGGCCTTCAACTTGACTGTAGCCCTTGGCTACTAAGCGTGCCTTGTTTCTTATGATTTATCCCTTATGGTTTAATTTATTTTTGAAGACTCATTTGGTTCCAATGATGGTGGTCTTCTTGGGTCTAGGGACTAAGTCCCAAACTTGACTTCTTTCGAATTGACCTAGTTCATCTTGCATCGCAATGATCCAATCGGGATCATTTAACGCTTCATCAATTTTTCTAGGTTCAATTTCGAAAATTAGGGCAACTTCATTAGCCTCATTCCGGAAGAATGATCTAGTTCTAACCCCATGATTGATGTCTCTAACAATCTGGTCTTGGGGATGACTAGAGGCTAACCTAGTTTGCCTTGGTGTTGGTGGTGCTTCTTGAATGGTTTCACTTGACATTAGCTCAGCCTCAGGATTCGGCTGATCCATGTGTTGTCTAGGCTCACTGTCATCAGACTCATCACCATCAACAACATTTGGACTTTCATCCAAACCCAGTTGCCTGAGTTCGAATTGAGCTCCTTTAATATCTTCTGATTGATTATTTACTTTTGGAATTTCTTCAAAAACAACATCAGAGGATTCTTCAACTAATCTAGATTTCTTATTGTAGACTCCATAGGCTTTGCTAACTAGGGAGTACCCGACCAGTATCCCTTCATCAGCCTTTGCCGTGAACTTTCCAAGGTGGTCCTTGGTGTTTAGGATAAACACCTTACAACCAAACACCCTAAGATGTTTAACCGTAGGTGGTTTTCCAAACCAAAGTTTATGAGGAGTCTTACCTAAGAACCTATGGATGAAGACTCGATTTTGCACATAGCAAGCTGTGTTTACAACTTCGGCCCACAAGTAGCTCGGTAGTGAGTTCTTCCTCTCTACAACACCATTTTGTTGTAGACCCACAAGCTGTGAGTTGAAGACTCGATTAAGCATGCTTCGCGCAGCCTCTTGTAAGACCCGGTTCTTCCTCTCTACAACATCATTTTGTTGTGGTGTTCTAGGAGTAGAGAACTCGTGTCTATACCCTCTATCTTGATAAAACTCTAAAAACTGTTGGTTTTGAAATTCACCTCCATGATCACTTCTTATTGTCTTAATAGTTGATGATTTCTCATTTTCAACTATTCTACAAAAAGAAATGAAAACATCTAAGGTTTGGTCCTTATATTTTAGAAAATATGTCCATCTATATCTATAAAATCATCAATGATAAACAAAACAGTATTTACTACCATTCAATGATATAATAGTGCTACAATCAAACAAGTCCATATGAAGTAAATCTAATGCGGTAGAAGTACTTACAGTGTTTTTACCTTTATGTGCAGATTTTGTTTGCTTACCCATTTGACATGCATCACAAAGTTTGTCCTTTTCATACTTGATGCTTGGTAAGCCACGAACTAAACCCTTGTTGGCCAACTTCCGGATATTCTTCATGTTCACGTGTGCTAGTCTCCGGTGCCAAAGGGTGGACTCATCCTCTCTTGACATGAGACACTTAGCAAAAGCATTAATAGCACTTTTAAAAGAAACTTGATAAATGTTATCTATTCTTGTTCCTACTAGTACTGTGTCAAAGTTGTCATGTTGTCTAACTAGACATTGACTTGATTTGAAATCAATTGTGTAACCCGCATCACACAATTGACTGACACTTAGGAGATTAAATGTCATCCCCTTGACTATAAGGACATTCTTAATCCTAAGACATTCGGATATTTGAATGTCTCCTATTCCTATGACCTTAAGACTACTATTGTTACCAAATGAAACATTACCTCTACTTTTTCTTTGAAGTGTGGTAAACAATGATCTATCCCCGGTCATGTGTTTGGAACACCCACTATCAACGAACCAAGTTGATAGATGCTCCCCCTCAATCACAACCTACACAATTCGAAAAATAGAAATTTTAGGTACCCACACCTTGGGACCTAAAGCACCTACTAAACAAGACTTAGGCACCCATGCCTTGACAACTTTCCTTTGAGCTCTAGGTGTCTTAGATTGTCTCACATCAGTCTTAGACATTAAGGACACAAATGATAGTTCTTTGGGTCGGTATCCAATACCGGCCCTATTGTAGACTGCCCTTTGGGCATTCAAGATCATGTCTAAGGTCTTTGAGCTTGTTGAGAACTTCTCAAGAACACTCTTGAGTCTCTCAACTTTACTCTTCAATGATTTGTTTTCATCCTCTAACAATTCAACATGCAAATCATCAACATCCTCATCCCTAGAGGACTTCAATTGTTCAACTTCAATTTTCAATGATTTAATTTCATCCTCTAACATTTCAACATGCATGTCGTCTACATCCTCATCCCTAGAGGATTTCAATTGTTCAACTTCTAATTGAAATGATTTAACCTTAATTTTTGAATTTTTCAACATATTGGTTAAGCATGCAATAGCTCTATAACATTTCTCAAGTTCGGGAGTGATTACCTCTTCATCATCCGAAGATGATGAAGCCACGTTTGAGGAGTCGGAGGATTCATCACTGCTATCATCTCCTTCAAGTGCCATGAGTGCCACATGCCGTGTACTCTTCTCCTCCTTCTCTTCATCGGATGAGCTAGAGGAGGATTCATCCCAAGTGGCTTTCAAGGCCTTCTTCTTTTTCTTGGATTTTTCCTCCTTCTTCTTGAGCTTTAGGCAGTCCTTCTTGAGGTGCCCTTTCTTACTACATTCATAGCAAGTAATGTTATTCTTATCAAGCTTAACTTCACTTGGGTTACCTTCACCCTTGAAGCGTCGACCCTTCCTCATCATCCTTCTAACGAAATTGGCCATCTTGGAGGAAGAAGAGCCGCTGCCATCCTCCTCGGATTCGGACTCGGATTCGGATGAGGAAGAAGATGATGAGACTTCCTTCTCCTTCTTCTTCTCCTTCTTCTTCTTGTTCTTTTCTCCTGCAACTAAAGCAATCCCCTTCTCCTTGGGGCCTTTGTTACCCATTTCATGAAGTTCCATCTCACAAAATAGATCATCTAACTTTACAATTGATAAGTCCTTGGAAACTTTGTAGGCATCCACCATGGATGACCACAAAGCATTCCTTGGAAATACTTTTAACACATACCTCACAAGGTCGCGATTCTCGACCTTTTCATCTATAGAATGGAGACCTTTGAGGACTTCCTTGAACCGGCTATGAAGTTCACTCACCGTTTCATTTTCCTTCATGGAGAGGTTTTGTAGTTGGTTGAGGAACATGTTGGATCGAGAGAATACGATAGGGGGGGGTGAATATCGTAAAACTTTTTCGGATAAAACTTTAAGAGAATAAGCAGCGAAAATTAAAACAACCAAACGCGAACACAACGATTTACTTGGTTCGGAGTCGTGGTTGGCTCCTACACCAAGGCCCCATGGTCCTTGACCGTTTACTGCGGGCAATTCTATAATGCGCAAAGTGTTTTACAAAGAATTGTATAGTAATATTGCAATAAAAGAAAACAGAGTTACTCTTCAAGATCGACGCCCGGTATGGATCGTACTTTGGTGCGGAGGGTCATCGTCAGCGCTTAGAATCTTGAGATCTGAGGTTTCCGGAGCAGAGTGTTGGTGCAGGTAGCACCTAAGTCGAACCTGGATTTTGATAATGGCAAAGGGTTCAAAAGTTAAGATATAATGTTGATCTAACATATTTACTAAGTGAACAGGAAAAGAAGCCCTAGGTACACTAGACACGAAGTTCTGGTCGAGGACTAGACACGAAGACCTGGCAAGGAGCTGGGCACCGAAGACCTGCTCGGAAGGTGGGCACGAAGTCCTGGTCGAGGACTGGGCACGAAGACCTGCTCGGAAGGTGGGCACGAAGTCCTGGTCAAGGACTGGGCACGAAGCCTTGGCAAGGAGCTGGGCACCGAAGACCTGCTTGGAAGGTGGGCACGAAGACCTGGTCAGGTGCATCGGGCAAAAGTCCAACTGGAGGAGCCGGTTGGCAAAAGGTGAACTCTCTTGAGAGGAGTAGGTGAGGACGCATTCGCCGTCGAGGGAACAGTAGGTGTTGGCTCGACCTAGGGCTCCATTTTGGAGACCCGAAGTCAGAACCAAGACAGCTACGGCTGTAAAATTTACTAACATGCTTGCCTTGTCTTGTTTGGTACTAACCCTGGATGCAGGAGCGTAGGAACGAGGTTCTGCAGCTCAGAACGCCCCAAAGGAGAGGGGCAGCAGCTGGGTTTGGCACCCGAGAGGTCCCGGGCGCCCTAAGTCAAAGTCAATCATGAGTTGAGCAAGAAAACGCTTCGGAAGCATAGCTCCGGGGCGCCCCCATGCTCCCGGGCGCCCCGGATGCCTCGGGCGCCCTGGGCTCAAGCCAACGAAGCGGATAGAGTTTAATTCAGTGGGAAGCCAGCGGACCGAGTCAACTCGGGCACCCCCTGCGTCCCGGGCGCCCCCAGTCAAACCTCAGCCTGATCCTTGAGGGATAAAGGCTGACCGAGATTGTTGCGGATCAAAGGCCACGTAGAGGGCGCCCCCAACGTCGAAGGCGCCCCCAGGACTGTTATAAATAGCCCTCGACCCCCAATGCTTCTTAACACAACTTTCCAACGCCAATACGCTCTTCTACTCAAGCGCTCTGCTCCAAAACCTCCCATCTCAAGATTGAAGCACCGACGATGACCCACTGCTCCAAAGTACAATCCACACCGGGCGTCGGTAACGAAAGATCTTAATTTTCTATTTACTGTACTACAACTATAAAATTTCTCTGTAAACATTTGCGCACATATAGAATTACCCGCAGTAAACTGTCAACGACCGTGGGCCTTGGAGTAGGAGCCAACCGCGACTCCGAACCAAGTAAAATCGCTTGAGTTCGCGTGTGTGTTTCTTTATTTTTCCGCTGCTTATTCTCTTTATGAATCCGAAAACGTTTTACAATATTCACCCTACCTCTATCGTATTCTCTCGATCAACAAGTGGTATCAGAGCGGGGAAGCTCAAATTTGGTGCAACCACCAATTTGAGAATTTTTTGGATCTTCTTCGAATTGTTTTAATTTTTTTTCATTAATCGAGACCGGTGCAATACCATTCGATAATTATTATTTTTTTCCCGCACTGCTAATCCAAGACCAAGTCTTGGGACATTTTTTCCTTTTCTCTGTCTTTTTCAGTAAATACTTAATGGCCATGCAAGAAGGCTTCAGTACCGCAAGACCACCACTCTTCGGTAGAGAGGACTTCTCCTACTGGAAGAGCAAGATGGAGGTCCACCTGAAAACTCAGGTGGACATGTGAATAATAATTCAGTCCGAACTGGAAATACCAAAGAATGCTGACGGAGTACAACAATCTTACACTGATTGGGACGCTTCACTCAAAAAGAAAATTAAAGCTGATGCCAAAGCGACCCAAACGCTCCAATGTGGCCTAACTAAAGAGGAGATGAACCGGGTGGGTCCATTCAACAGTGCAAAAGAACTCTGGAGTAAGCTGATTGAATTACACGAAGGAACCTCCGACACCCGAATCAGTAAGAGGGACCTACTTCTGAACAAGCTGTATACTATCAAGATGAACGACAACGAATCTGCAGCTCAACTCCACGCCAGAATTCAGGAGCTGATGAACGGTCTACACACCATCGGTCACAAGGTAGAAAACCGTGATCTGATCAGGTATACCCTTAACGCCTTCCCAAGAAACACCTTGTGGGCATCTATGGTAGATGCGTACAAAGTTTCAAGGGATTTGTCTAAAATTAAATTAGATGAACTATTTTCTGAACTTGAATTACATGAGCAGACTAACTGCACACTGGCCGAGAAAGGCATTGCCTTTATTGCAGGTAAAACTGGAAAGACAAGCACGAAGAAGCCTCTATTGGGATCGGATGGCTAGAGAGGGGGGGGGTGAATATAGCCAACCACTTGCAACTTGAATACTTATAGCGATTTCTGCAACTTAAATATCAGTAGCACAGCGAAAAGAGTAGAGAACAGATTATGCAGAAAACGTAACGGAAGCAAAACAAACACAACTAGCAAGATCGCTAACAAGGAGGATTTACAAGGTTCGGGGATAACTTGCCCCTACTCCTTGGCGTGCCCTTAAGGTGGGCGATCCCTTGATCGTCGGCAGATCAAGCCCCGGTTATCACCGGATAAATCAGCAACCTCCTTCTCGGTGGAGAAACCTCTCCACAGTGTGTTTCAAACAAGGATATAGTTTAATCACAAAGAAACAACAAGAAGGATCTTACTCAAACACTTAGCAAGGACAAAAACACAGAAAACTTCCCTGAGCTCCACCCAGTGGCGATCTCATGCAAGAACCCTTCTCCGTGTCTTCCCACTGTCGGACTCCAAGCCTCTTGTTTTCTCCTTCAAGCGCTCAAGTAAACGATGGTTGCTTCTCAATTGCTTGCTCAAAAGTGATGAAGATCGCAAGAACACAGCAGGCAAGTTTTGGAGAACTCAAGGCACGGCAAGAACAATAGTTCGCAAGACTTTTTTCCACTAAGTCATCCACCGCCCTTTTTGATTCTTCACATAGCACCAGGTGACAACATCTCTGTAGCTCCCAGCTACTCATCTGCCAACGCCAGCCTCTACTGAGCTATCTTTGGACTCACTGAGCTCCCCTCAGTCAAGCTCCAGTCTCTGCTCTTGTCTGCAGCTCGCCGTTGCAACCTGAGATGGGAAAATGGACAAACCTGCTCCAAGGAAAGCCTCCATTGACCTCTCCTTAAGTGTTTGAATCCTCCCCTGTCACCTGTAGCTTGATCAGAGTATTAGAGCAGCAAATCAACCAGCATATCAAATATCAGAGGAAAGTGGCAGCGAATCGGTTGTGTTCAGACGCGATCAGAGCGTCTGACAATGCAATTTGAATTAAAGTGATCGGTCACCGGACCGATCAGAGAGCCTCCTGATCGGTCACCAGACCGATCAGGCTGGTTCCAGACCGATCAGGCTCCGTCCTGATCGATCCCCAACGCTCAATCAGAAATCGCGATTTCTTTGAGATTCTCCTGGACCGATCACCAGACCGATCCCAGGTCGTGGATCGTTCACCGGACCGATCCACCCTTATATGGGGCGATTTCTGAGTTTCGCAGGCTAAGCCCTCTGATCGGTCAACTGATCGATCAGGGTGTCACCTGATCGGTCAGCAGTCCGATCAGATCACCACCAGACCGATCAGGAGCCGTCCTGATCGATCTTAGTGAGAAGCCCGCGAAGCTGGATCGTTCACCAGAACGATCTGCACAGTGATCCTGATCGGTCAGCAGACCGATCAGGAGCAGTTCAGCGAGGGAACTCAACCTCACTGCTCGCTCCCTGATCGGTCACCAGACCGATCAGGAGCCAGTCAGTGGGTGAAACGCATACTCCCTGATCGGTCACCAGATCGATCAGGAGCAACACAGTAGGTTCCCAACCTCACTGTGTGCTCCCTGATCGGTCACCCGACCGATCAGTCATCGCTGGATCGGTCACCAGACCGATCCACGAAGGAGCAGCGTGCCAGAATCCCTGATCGATCACCAGACCGATCCAGGGACTCAAACTCAGCCCTCCAAGCTAAGTTTCCATTCACCTTAGCCCTCCAAGCTAAGGATTTTCCATCTAACTCTCCAAGTTGGGAATTTGCACCTAACCCTCCAAGTTAGGACTTTTCACCTAGCCCTCCAAGCTAGGACTTTTCACCTAGCCCTCCAAGCTAGGACTTTTCACCCAACCCTTCCGAGTTAGAACTTCATCCAACCTAGCCCTCCAAGCTAGGCACCTGACCCTCCAAGCCAGGACTTTTTCACCTAATTCTCCAGGATGGGAATTTGCACCTAACCCTCCAAGTTAGGACTTTTCACCTAGCCCTCCAAGCTAGGACTTTTCACCCAACCCTTCCGAATTAGGACTTTTCCAACACCTAGCCCTCCAAGCTAGGATTTCTCACACCTAACCCTCCAGGTTAGGATTTTTCCAACACCTAGCCCTCCAGGCTAGAATCCTCCATATCATGCCTAATCCTCGATCAGGACTTAATCATAATCATCATCATCATCAACCTAAACTAAAATCGTTGTCAACACCAAAATAACAATCAGGGCCAGACTGCATCAACAATCTCCCCCTTTTTGTTGTTTGACAACCCGATTTTAAGTTTAGGGATTCTCAATCAATTTTCCAAATTTAGAATCATAGGGGAATCCAGATCCTCCCCCTACAACATGATCATTCTAAACTTAACCAATTCACACTCTCCCCCTTTGTCGAACACCGAAAAGGGGCAAGAGGGACTGTTAAGATTAAAACAAACTCCCCCTCAACCCTAGAGGTATCCCAAATTAACAAAGATGTGATAGTTTGTGGAATAATCATACGACCTCATGTGAAAAAGATATAGCAAGACATACCAATCACATGCATCATATGAGTATGAAGTATAAACTCACAAAGCATGCCGTAATATCCATAAATATCAAGTAGACATGGCATTGTAAGCATGAACATGGCAATAGATCAAAGATGCAGATCATAGTCATATAAACAACATGGCATCAATAATAAACATACTAAGATCAGATAAGCATGTGAAGCAAAGTCAAACAAGTCAAAGCATAAGACATCCAGACAAGTAGCAAAATACATGTGACACAAGATCACAACAATCAAGTCACAGAGCATACAGCCCAAAAGTATCACAGTTAAATACACAGATCATGATAAGACAGCAGACATCCAAGCTCAAGTGTCAGTGGGGGGGGTCGTCATCGTGCATGAGGTCATCCATCGTGGCATCAGTCGATCCCGGTGCAGCGCTGCCCGAAGGAGGATCCCCTGGAAATGTATGGCGGCGCCACTCTTCGTACCACGTTTGCTGTAATGCCTGGACCCCAGAAACAGTAGACTCTACGCCGGTCAATCGGCGATCGAATGCCCTGAACTCCGAGCGGATCTCCTCTCGATGAAGTTCTCGTAAATGAAGATCCTGCTGGATGGTCCACTCGAGCTCTGAAATCTGCCAGCGCAAATCTGGCTCGGGCTCATCGTAGTAATCGTCAGCAGCATGGGGCTCATGGGGAGCAGCATCGGGTGGCGCCTGGAAGTGTGGTGCTCCGCCAGGTAACTCACCGAGACCTCGCCCATCCTTCCACACCAACACCCCATCTTGCTCACGAATGATCATACCAGACTTCGCAAAAGCTCGCCGACCCAACCGACAATCTTGCTTAACCATGGGCATGGTCCTGCCTTTGGTGACATCAACACCAACTGACATAAGCCAATCAGTGATGATGTGACCAAACGGCATATAAACCGTGCGACGACTCGGCTCACGGTAGGATAGGATAGACTGGAAGATGCTCTCCATAATATTGAAGTCCATCCGGCAATGCATGCCGTAGAGCATAAGGCAATGGTAGGGTCGGATCTCGGCCAACAGTTTTGAAGTGATTGGTAAGATGCAATTTGTGATTATCTTGAAAAGAACATAGTCAGATGGAGCAAGGCGGAGAGCTGCAAAGGTAGGAAAAACTGGACCCAACTCATCAAGCCCGGCAGGGCGAGGATGACCGAAGAAGTGCTGATAGATAGAGTCAGGGGTAACATCTGTGAATGGTGCTAACAGAGGATCAGGGAGCTCTGGATAAATCGAATAGAGGTTAGGTGATCGTCGACCACCCAAGTACTCAGCTAGAATCTCATATGAAAAATCGAGGTTCATCTTCCCGACACGAGTAGTGAACTCGAATCCTCCTTGAGGACCTTGTTAGAGGTTGTTGTAGAATTCAGAGACGAGGTCGTAGTTTATGGTCCGTTCCAAGGATAGAAGAAAACCCAGATTGTAGTAAGTGACAATCTCCATGACCGAGGGACAGAACTCAGTCAGGAAGGGAACATCAATGGATCTGCAGGGTAATAGTTTGAAGGTCCTTGCTTGAAAAGCCTGTTCACAGGCCGCATTGGGAAACCGGGAGCTAGTAGAAGGCTGTGGCCTTCTGGAAGGTGCAGACGACGAGGGAGTTTTCCCCCTTGAACTACCCTCCGCTACCTCCTTTCCCTTAGCAGATTTTCTAAAGAGTTGAATGGATCATGATATAAAATTTAATGCATTTGGTAAGATTGATCATACAATTAGGGTGAATCACGACAAAGCAAGAATTGATCATTTATAGGATGAGACCCAATCAAAAGATAGATAGATTCGATCAAGATCAAACGTAGGATAGTGAAGAGGTGAAAAATTGATCATTTAGTTGGAATGGAAGTCCACGGCAACAACAAGTAAGTCACGGCACAATAGCAAGAATAAGAACAAAACTTGGTTAGCTTCACAAACATATATTCCAAGAGCTGTTGTGAAAAGAAAACTGAAATCAAAGCTTACTTAGCGCCATTGAAGTTTGTTTGAAGGGATTGCAAGACTGAGAAAGAACTTGCGGTGGAGAAGGAGACTTCGAGCACACAAGAACTTGCAGTTAGGAGAAGACGCCCGTAGAAGCCTTCGCAAGAACTCGCACGCGCGTGAAGAAGGGAGACGCAAGAACTCTCTCGCTCGCACAAGGTTGCACAGAAGAGGGTGTTTCGGCGCTAGGGTTTGGGAAACGAGGTTTTGGAGAGAGTTAATCGGTTGGTGGATCGGTCCACCAACCAAATTTAATGCATCTGAACGGATCACCGTTCGATCTGATCGCACCCAGACCGATCAGGCTATAGCCTGATCGGACTGGCCTGGTCCTGATCGGTCGGATGACCGATCTGACGCGCTCCTGATCGGTCGGGTGACCGATCAGGATACGATCAGTAGGGTCCGGAGAGAAACCTCTGAGCTCCCTGATCGGTCTGTGACCGATCCCACAGGGTGCCAGATCGGTCCGGAGACCGATCCAGGCTAGCTCAGTACACTTAGTCAAATTCCGAAAGATCACGCTGCCTCGCCGATCGGTCTGTGGACGAACACTACAGAAGAAGCAGATCGGTCCAGCGACCGATCAGCCCTATGCTGATCGGTCCGGTGACCGATCAGAGTTCCTGATACGAACTGAAATGTTCAGTTTCAGAACTTCTGAATTTTTCAAACGATATTTGATGGACTGTGTCGAACTTGGATATTATCCATGACTAGAATTGATCCCTGAACAAGAATCAAAAGTCCCTATAGGTTCAACAATCACTTTGATCCATCAAATGGAGTCAAACTCAATCAACAATCAATCAGGCAAATTCAACCAAGTTTTGATTCCAAATTCAAGTTCCAATCAAGTTGCCTTGATTGGAATGTCCAAGTATGATCATGGAGCCATATACACATATGTTATGCAATGGTTTTCCCCATACTTGGTCACCACCGTGATTATTATCTCGTCAACTTAATTCTCAAGGGATGCAATGACATTTTGAGAAATTGAGTTGAACCTAACATCTCACCCCATATCTAGCAAACAAAACGTTTGTTAAACCTTATAGTTTGTGTGAGATGTTCCAAGTGACCCAATTGTTCCCAACAATTGAAATAATCATGGAGAGTTTGAGTGCAAATAGAAAGACTATGAAGTGCGACACATTCCCAATTCCCGTCATAGAAAGCTAAATTCATTTTCGGAAGTGGTTTAGTGAAAATGTCAGCTAGGTTTGACTTTGACTCTACATGTGAGAGTATGATGTTCCCCCTAGCTACATGATCCCTAATGAAGTGGTGTCTTACTTCAATATGTTTTGTCTAGAATGATGGACTGGATTCTTGGTTAAGTTGATTGTGCTAATGTTATCACATAACACTTGCACACCCTTGTAACTCAAACCATAGTCCTCTAAGGTGTGAATCATCCACAACAATTGCGATATACTCTCTCCCATGGCGATATATTCTGCCTCAGTAGTGGAAAGAGCAAACCAATGTTGCTCCGACTTGACCAACTTACTAAGGACGACCCTAAGATGGCAGCCCCCACTAGTGCTTTTCGGTCAACTTACATCCAGCGTAGTCGGAATCCATATAGTCCATCAAATCAAAAGATTCGGTATGGGGATACCAAAGACCTACACCAATTGTGCCCTTGAGATATCTCAAAATTCGCTTAACAGCAATTAGGTGAGATCCTTGGCACAGACTTGATACCTCACGCACATACCTACAGAAATAGTATATCTGGTCGAGTAGCTGTGAGGTATAGCAAACTGCCTATCATGCTTCGATATTGAGTTAAATCAACAGGTTTACCACTCTCATCATTGTCTAATCTCGTGTTTGTAGCCATGGAGTGGTTACCTCTTTCGAATCACTCATATTGAATTTTCGAAGCATTCATGTGTATACTTTGATTGGTGCACATGGATACCCATCGCGAGTTTGCTTGATTTCAAGTCCAAGGAAGAAAGTCAACTCTCCCACTAGACTCATTTCAAACTCACTCTCCATGTGTCCAATGAACTCATTTAAATA
>JAGFNQ010001578.1:0-71137 GCA_024364735.1 Boesenbergia rotunda
ATTGGTTCCCTTGGAAGCCTGAGTCGGCGACTGACTGGAAGCGTCAGCCCACTCGGAAGCCTGGATTGGTTCCCGGTCGGAAGCGTGGCGGCCCACGTGGAAGATAGGTCCATCCGGAAGCCTGAAGAGGTGTCCGGTCGGATGCGTGGCGTCCCACGCAGAAGATTGGTTCCCTTTGGAAGTCTGAGTCGGCGACTGACTGGAAGCGTCAGCCCACTCGGAAGCCTGGACTGGTTCCCGGTCGGAAGCGTGGCGGCCCACGTGGAAGATAGGTCCATCCGGAAGCCTGAAGAGGTGCCCGGTCGGATGCGTGGCGTTCCACGCGGAAGATTGAATTCCTTCAGAAGCCTGGGTCGGCGACTGATTAAAACAACAGCCCACCCAGAAGACTGAATCTGAATCCGGTCGTACGTGTGGTGACTCACCTTAGTCAGATCAACCAGTCGTCTACCTTACACAACCATTTTTCCTGCGCTTAATTCGGCTCTCTGGTCGGGCTTAAGGCGATCCATATCCCCCACCCGGCTAGCCGATCAGCAGAATTTGCTTAGTCGCTATCTAAAGTGACACGAAGGAAAAGGCTTTTCATTGCTGCTTACTCGGAAGCATTACAAAAAAGAGAGCCCCAACCGGCGGCTCAAGATTACATGATTAAAGTTAGGTAAAGGGCTGGAAGAAGTCTTTAGGGAGTAGCTCCTTGACCCGGCTCACTATGACGGCATTGGCAGGAAGGTCGGCAGGCAGATGGCCGCTCTCTTGGAGCTGCAGAACAGCGCTGTTAAGGCCCATCTGGAACATATCAGATGTCCGCTTGCCCAGCTGCTGGCCGAACTCTTTGGAGTTGATGTAAGCCAGGCGATGTGCGTCCATCCGGGCGGGCTCGCCTGCTTGGTACAGCTTCAGGCTGTCAATTTCCGCCCGGAGGTTAGCTAACTCCTTGTCCTTCTCCTCCAAGGCAACGGCTTGAGAAGCCAGCAGTCCTTCAGACAAACGGAGTTCGTCTCCTCGTAAGTCTAAAGCCTTCTCCTTGGCATTCAAGTCCGACTCCCGAGTCGCCAGCTCCTGCTCTTTTTCGTTCAAGGTCGTCCGGAGCTCCTCCGAAGACTTCATCAGCGTGTCTAGTTCCGCCTTCAAGGCTTGGGCCTCGACAGTCTTCTTGTTGAGGTCCGATCGGGCACGGCGCTGCCTATCCAGAGCCTTCTTCCTCTCCTGATTAAGGGTCGCGTGCAGGGAGGAAGACCGGGCATAGGCCCGCTCGGCTGCCTCCGCTCGGGTGATTTCCTCCGTCAGTAGCGCCTCGGCGGAACGGAGTTTCTCCTTAAGATCCAGTATCTCTGAACGGAGAATAGCGGTGCCCTCCTCGCCGGCCGGTAAGTTCGCATGCGCCTGGCGGAGCTCCCATTCCTCAATCCGCCGCTCGGCCGCTCGGCGTCCCCTGGTGTTGGTGACCAAGGCATAGGCGACGCTCGAGCAGGAGGCCCAAAACTACAATAAGAATGTTAGAAAAAAGCAAGTTAGTTAAGCATTGAAGCATCGGACTTACATGCGTAGCGTCCTGAATGAATTGGTCGGCCAGCCGGATCGGGGTCTGGAAGTCCCCTCCCTCATACCCTGCTCCCAGCAGTCCGCCAATTCCCCATAAAGGGTAAGCCGCTGCTGGACTTCGAAGGGGGCCACTGGGTCGACCGAGAGGAGATATACGCCATAGCCACCCGTCTGTGAACGTTGTCCCCCCGAGCGCAATGAACCCGGTGCGTCAGCTGACCGGCTCGCTCTAGCCGGACTGGCAGCTGCCTCTGCAGGCTGGGAGCGAGAGCCCGACGCAGAAGTCCTCGGGCGCCTCTGCAAAGGTTGCGGGTCAGGAGAATCAGAAGAGGATAGGTCCACCTCCGCCGGTTCCTCAATACGGATAGAAGCACTGGCCTTCCGCTTGGAAGGCAGGGACTTCTGCAGGGAAGGCAGAGCCTTCTGCTTGCCGGAGGATCTTGCAGGGGCAGGAGATTTCGATGAGCCGACCGGCTCCACAGAACCGGTCGCCGCCGGTTGGGCAGAAGGGGCCGGAGAGGCGGGCTCCGCGCTCTGAGGAATCGGAGGTTGGTCGGGCAGACTGGCCTGGCGCAGACGCAGTTGTTCGGCCGCCCGGGCGTTTACTTCTTCGTCTGCCATGCCCAGGGCCGCATCGAGGGCCGCTTCCCACATCATCTTGGCTGCAAAATCAGAAGATATTGAGTTAGGGAGAAAGAAGTACGAAACAAAAAATGACTTACAGAAGGTGTCGGGCAGGGCGGCAGGCACTCGGCTTAGCCCAAATATATACAAGACGACGTCGTTAAGAAGTTTCATGCCGTCGAAGCGGAGGCCCCCGAGTCGAGAAACAGCCATTATAAATAGGGGGTCGGACTTAAAATTTCTTAAGGGAGTTATAGGGGGCATGTCTTCAACCCATCCGATCGGGAACCCAGGGCTGGTCGGAGGGCTTATGAAGAAAAAATGGGTTTTCCACCCCTTATTCGAGAAAGGAATATTCTCCACTATGGATAATTTGGCCCGGGCTTGGAGAAAGAAATTCCCGGCCTCCTGTTTCTTCGGATAATAAAAGAAATAAAGAACCTCCGGTCGGAGGGGGACTCGGTAAAGGGTAAAGAGAACTATTAGGTTACATAGTATACGAACGGCATTAGGAGAAAGCTAGAAGATAGGCACATGGAAAAAGTTACAGAACTCTACAATAAAGGGATGAAGAGGGTACCGCAGGCCAGACGTATGCTGGTCCCGGAAAAACACAAAGAAGCCGGCCGGGGACTTGTGCGGTCTGTCAGCATTTGTAGGAACGACGATGCGATAGTTTTCAGGGATATCGTAGGCCAGTCGGAGATCGGAGACGGTCTCGTCGTCAAGGGTAGACTCGATGGAAGTATACCACGTAGAGGCAGCCATGGAGCAGGAAGAAAGGGAAGAAAAGGGGAGAATCTGACCGTAGGTGGTGGCGAAAAGGATTAGGAAACAGGCGGAGAAGCACGAAAGCGGCGGCGACACGCGAAGACGGCGGCAAGGAGCGAGAAGCGCCGAGTTAGAGAGAGAACAGCGAAGAGCAAATGAGGGTTTCGGTGAATATGGAGGCCTATTTATAGCTAGGCCGAAAGAAGGGCGACCGTCCGATGGCGATCCATGTGTACGGTGATCGCCTCATCCAGGCCGTTGAGGCGTCACACGATCAGCCTCGAAAAGACGCGCCGCAGGCTCTGACGACGCCTGCAACGGCGATAGGGCGCGCCGTCCGGTCGGCCAGCCAGAAGCTGCCACGTGGCGGAAAGAATTAAGCGCGTTAATGGCCATTAAAAGCTCGTAATCATGGGGATAAATCGCATCCCGGTCGTCCAACCAGCGTGCGCCACGTGGCCTGGATCATTAAAGCGGATGTGATGCCGTTAAGGCGCCGGTCGCATCGGGCACGTCACATCGCCTCATTCGACTTAGAATGTCACGTCTCCATTAATTGACTGACACAGGCGATCACCGGAAAATCGTCTTGGGGCACGTGGCACTCCACGTTCCTGGCGACCCAAGACATACGTTCACCCGACCAAGCGTCGTCAACGTACAGCCAATAATTCGACGACACGGGGCAAACCACTCTCTCACCAACTAACAACACTCATCCGGTCGGACGCATTCACAGTGTACGGACGCGTGGCGACCCATGCTCCTTTCAATCGGGAATAATTATTTTGCCTATGCGGGACAATTTATGAGGACACGTGGCGGCCCACGTTCCTCCGGTCAAAATTTTCATCCGCGTGGACATCTTCATCGTATCAGTGATTAGTCGGGAATGCGTGGCGGCCCACGCTCCCCTATTACTCCTCGTCCGGTCGGACGTCTTCACTAAACAAGATGGCGCGTGGCGACTCACGTCCCTCTTAATCAACAATCTTATTCCACCCAGGCGGCTCGTGCAATACACCGCACACGGATGCATGGCTACCCACGTTCCGGTCAGCGGCAAGGAACTGTTTGCCCACTCAGACCTTATCAACATCAGCTGTTGAGCATCATGTAAAGCCGGCCGGATATTAAACGGGCAAAAGTAGCTCGGCTGCAAAATGGTTGTACACAAACAGTCCAGTCAGTCGGACTGATCGCCTCCTTCGACTAGACTCGAGGGGAAGGCTATTGATCTTGCCCTATCTTTGGCACCGTACGGACAGCCAACGTGGCAAACGGCCTGGCCAACTTCAGGGTTCACGTCATTGTACGGGCAGCCAGCTTGGCAAACACCCTGGCCGGTCCCAGGGTCTCTGCCGGCCGGTCGGACTCAAGGCGGCCGGTCAGAATAAATGTAGCGGTTCATCCGGCCGGTCAATCCCGGTCGGCCATATTAAGGTTATTACACCTCGTTTATCCGGGTACTTCCGCCCGGCCACAATAGGGTTTCTGTGCCCTCTTTCCTGGGTACTGCCGCCCGGTCACTTAGGGGCTCACATGCCTAATCATCCGGGTGCAGCCGCCCGGACATCCTTCATATACATACTTAAAAGCCCCCCAGGCTTGTTCGCCTGGCGCCCACTCGAGCTCTCTCCCGGAACCACCCGGAGATAAAGACAAAACACACCTGCACCTTCCTGCAGGTAACAGACTGTCACCACTCGTGTGAACTGGCACTCCCTGGCACGTCGCCCTGTCGCGCCGTTGGTGCCAGGCGGCGCCGGTCGGGGACGTACAGGAACCTGTCTTTGTCCTCACATAAGACAAGCAGTATGCGACAAGGAATGTTGGCTACAAATCGACATAATCATACAATATTCCCTGACGCCGTCAGAGAATCCTGACACAGGTCAGACTTGGTCTATTTCCCCGGCTATATAAGTCTCTCCCCTCCTCATTATCAGGTACGCGCGAAGCCCCTCGTCTACAGTGCTCCATTATTTTTCTTGTTCAACGGAGTACTGACTTGACCGTCGGAGTGCCTTGCCGGGACGTTTCCCGGCTAGGTTGCTAACGGTCATCTTCCCCAGCAGGTCTACTTCCATCCGGTCGAAGGTGCACCAGGCGACATCTACTTACGTCCAGTCGGAGGATACCCCCCACTCACTGAGTCATTCTGAGCGAAGGCATCCAGTCAGCATCCACGTCATTCATCTCTACACCGTTATCCGGTTGCGGCCCCACTCCGCTCGGCGACAGGATCAAAGGATATGAATATAATTAGGAGAATTAGATAAATATATGCAACATAATTTCATACTATTTTGAACTATTTAGATTCATTAGCCAATTTTAATCAAAACTTGGAATCAGATCCATTTGTCTAATTCTATTGATTATATCTATGCCCTCAAACATCATTTTCATATACGATATTGAGAGAAATAATTTTTTGAATATGAATTAGATCAATTCATATAAAAAATATTATTTTTAATATATTGTGTGTTAAATTGATGTTTACTTATATAACTACCATTTCATATCGGGTAGATTTACCAATTGATTATTACACTATAGTAATTGTTGATTAGTAATAATAAAAGGGAAAAATGAATATCTAGTACCTAATTTGATAATTTTAAAATTTTAATAATTGATTTAGATATTTCATAATTTTAATTACGTGATTTAGTAATTTGATTTTTTAAAAAAAAACTATTATCAAATCGGAATCGGGATACGGGATTCTGTGACTTGGTCGATTAAGTCGGCTTAACTCCTTATAGCAAAAGACGATTTGCTCATTTTTAACGTCTTTATTAATTTATCCCATGATTAATACAGAAGAGATAAATTATGAATATTAATTTGGATTAACGTATAAAAATAAATATATAAATAAATATCTAATTTCACTATAATTTTACTCTTATACCTATGAAGACGATGCCACGTCCATTTCGTGGGATCTAACTTGAATGTTAAACAACCCGTAATTTATCCTAATGGGTCTTCCACACCCATGGATCTATAACACTCCTTCACAATCATGCTCCACCTTCTTGGTTTTTCTTGTACTACCTTCCACCATTTCTAGGCGGAGAGAAATGAAAACATCTGGATATTTGTGGGCCGGGACCAAGGATCTCCTAAGGCGGCGGTACCACCTTTTGCATAGGCGGAGAGAAATGAAGAGAAAAGGAAGGGGGGGGGGGGGGGGGGGGGGGGAGGGGGGGAGCATGGCATTGGCATTCGATGAGTATGGTCGTCCCTTCATCATAATCAATCAATGAGCAGGAGCAGAAGGCACGCCTGCGGGGCCTCGATGCGGAGAAGGCCAACATCTCCGCCGGACAGGCGGTCGCGCGGATCCTCCGCACCTCGCTTGGCCCCAAGGGTATGGACAAAATGCTGCAGAGCCCCGATGGCGACGTCATCATAAGTCAGTATTCTGTTCCTCGTCTTTGGATTCCTCTTCTCTCTCCTTAGATCTCTGTTATTTTTATTTCCAGACTTTCTTCATAGGGTTTTACATCAAATTAAGGTTCTTCACAAGTTCCCTCTTTGCCTGACTATTGGTAGAGCCTATAAAGTAAGGACCAATCTTCAAGTGTAGTGAATGAAAAAACAATATATTGTATTTAAAAAAAAAATTTAAGAACTATAAAAAATAAATTCAATTTTAATCCAATTTAAAATTTTCAAATTAAAATGAGAATGGAATTTTGAGTTTATCCTCACCTAATTCTTGCAATGTCTTGGAAGGGGAATGGATGAAACAAATTTAAATTTATAGCTTGGTCTAGTAAATAAGTGGATAGGGCCTCATGGCTCCAATTTTGATTAACCAAAGGCATCGAAGTTATGTTCTTAATTTGAATTGCTTGACTATCCATTCTAGTTCTATATTCCTCGGACTTGCATACGAATATATGACTTCGAATGTCTTACATAGCTATTTCTAGATTTTATTTACATTTGATGAATATAAATATTAAATGTCACTTAGAGAGTTTTCTAGTGGCAGGCTATTTCTAGAATCTTTTACATCTGATCAATAGATATATTAAATGCCACTTAGAGTGAGTTTCCAGTGTCAAGTGTCTGACATGGGTATGGAGATGATAGATAAAGAGTCTGAGTATCAATGATCTAGTTAGGCCAAGCTTGACATTAAAATTCAATATTGATTTGATCAAGTCCATATCTCCCATTTCTAAAAGATTCAAGCACAACTTGTACATGTAATGTGCTTATCCATAGATATTAGGAAACCAAGTTCTTTTCAATTTGATGACATGGGCAATAAGGAATCCAATATATATATTATCACTATTGCCATAGGATTGAATGGTCAGCTGATTTTGTGAACTCCAATGTGGGCTCATTAGAGCCATATAATCCTTTACCAAAAAGAAATGAAGCCCCTCACTTTGATTGATGTACAAGGCCTTGTGTCTTACAATGGGGAAGATTAATCTCCCAATATGGCTCCTTATGGAAGACCATTAGGTATGGATTCCTATCTGGTTGGTAGCCAGGAACGAGAAGCCCCCTAATGATTTGGCAAAATAAAGATTGTCTTTAGATTCCTTCTCCCGGCTGGTTCAGGGAAGCATTTTTCACTTTTAACTGCTTTCTGCTGAAGGCAACCTTAATTGACAGGTTGTTTAAGGCTAGCTAAGCTGCTAAGGTTTTAGAAACAGAGGTATATAGCCTGAATATGCTGCATGCTGATCTGACTTTGAGAAAAATTGGAATTCACTCTGGTCATACAAACATGCTCTCCTTTAGGAGTTAATTTGTTTTCCATACTTTATCCATTGGTGCACATAAGGGAGGGAAAACGCCTCTTCCTACATGATATTCACAATCTTAGGTTCAGTAGATAGAATATTAGCCTTTGGGACCGCATCATTTGTTTTTTTTTGTACTTGGTATTCCTATAGGCAGTGGCCCGGGCATTCTTTCTTTCTAAGAATATTTAAGGAAGGAAACGAAGGCATTATAAACATGCCTTAATGTGCCTTGACTTATCATTATTCTCATAAAATTAGTTCGAGAAACTATATTATTCAAGCTAGTGATCAATAGCGTGCAGGGAATCTCTTTTTGGCTCAGAACTAGCAGCTGGAATGAGCATAATCCAAGGCTGCTAATCAACATAATATATTTTCATATGCTTTCTGTTTCTGATGGCTCTTTTCTAGTTCATTTGTATAGCTCAAATGGTTGCCTTCCATGTCTAATTTGAGATCTGTCTTTCTTACAATTGGAATAAGGGAAGGATTGAAGGTTGACCAGATGGAATGTGAGATAAGAGAGGAAAGGAGTTACAGAGAGGAGGATATTATTATTATTATTTTTCCAATTTTGTTAATCCATTCTTTGACTTAACATTGCAATTGATTATGTAAATGGATGGATCATTTCAGTGATCCATTTAAGCAAATGAACAGACAAAACGATAACTTATAAAAACATTCTTCTGCCCATTCATCCTCTTTTCATTGCATCTGGCACTTAGCAATGCTTATTTGATGAATGAGAATCTCCAAACTGTGAATAGTGATGAAAAGTATATGCTAAAGGTTTTAGATGCTTGGGACTGGATGATTGGGGCAGGGGTCCATTGAGCTTAGGATGATTACTGTTCTGGAGATTTATACCTGTATGATCACAAGACCACATATGTTATATGATTGGAAGTCCTTTAGTAAAATGTAAAAGCATGCTTATCCTCGTTTTGGCATACTAGATAAAGACTACTGAGCACACTTTTAATTATTCTGGGAGAGAGGAGAGAAATAGAGTAGGTAACTTTGTGAAAGTTAGTGAGCCAGTAGAGCTAAAATTGATTCATGAATTGTAACGTTACATCTTTATCTGATTACTAATTGTGCTTCTTCCAAGTTCCATCTTTGATCAAATCTGTTTCCTATGTGAATTTCTGTATATGTATGCTTCTGATTCAATCAGTTTTAAAAGCCCATCTGAGCGGTTGCCTAGGTGGTTTCACCAAAGGGCAACTTAGGCGGCCTTCATTAGGTGAGCCCTTTAAAAACTGGCCTAGGCAACTTAGTTTAGGCAAGTAGTTGGTTCATTTAACGTAGTTATCTTATTTATATTTTAATATTATAGCATAACACTAATTATAAATTGGCTATTTATTTTTCGAATTTTGATCGATATTTTTTAATTTAGGTGTGATTTTTTTTGTTACAATGTGAAATATAAAATGCTTCATTGTTTTTGTGTGTAATGCTTCTCAATTATAAGCTATTTATTTGTGATTTTAAATTTTATTTTGATTGATTAGTAATATTATCATGTATCATCATCTTTGTTTTAATTTATTTTCCTTTTTTATTTTAATATTTTAATGTCGATTGTCTAGGTGCCTGCTTATGCCCAGGCAATGAGCCAATAGCCTGTAGCATGGAAGTCCCTTTTAAAATCTTAGATTTGACAGAGATGCCTCTCATAAGTTATACCATTTGGTAACAATATGAAGTAGGGGAAGTATTATATATGTGTTTCTTTAATCATACTACTGCAGGTAACAAAATGATGATAGAGGAAACAAAGCGTAGTCTTCATGATGCACTGTGTGTGGCGAGGAATCTGATCCGCGACAATGCTATTGTTTATGGTGGTGGTTCTGCTGAAATATCTTGTTCAATTGCGGTGGAAGCGGCTGCAGATAAATTTCCAGGAGTTGAGCAAGTGCAAAGATCTAAACTTCTGAGTCACTCTCTCAGTTATTTAAACACCGAACCTGAAATTGCTCCTTTTGTTTCTTGCTTCAGTATGCTATCCAGTCCTTTGCTGAATCTTTAGATGCTATCCCAATGGCTCTTGCAGAGAATAGTGGTCTCCCACCTATTGATACACTTACAGCTGTTAAATCTAAGCAAATTAAGGTAATCTTCACCCACTGATGCTATACTGCTGAGTGCTCAATAAGTGCCCACGTGTCCTAAATGTAATACAGGGATATGAAATTGGTTATACTTTCTCTCTCTACTTGTTTAAGAAACATGTTCACATCAGAATAAACACTGGAAGCATAATGTTGGCTAATTTGATCTCTGCTACATAGTTTTCTCTCTCTTTTGTCAGAAACATGTACATCAGTGTAATATTCCTGTTTTCTGTTAACTACCAGTATTTCCGGGTTAGGAAAGGGCTTTACATAGTGAGTTAAGACCATAGATTTTGACCTTTCCCTTTCATATATTGTTGGATGAAATGGATTCCTTTCGGAGAGTTTACAATAAATTAAAATTACAAAAAACTAATTTTAATTTAATTGTTGAGTGACCCGAGCTGCCTTTTATGCAGTTTGCAGTCTCCTGAGCAGAATTTCCAAGCTCTTGAGTGAGCTCCCGAGCTGAATTCCCGAGCTCCCGAACGAGCTCCCGAGCTGAATTCTCGAGCTGAATTCCCGAGCTGGAATTCCTGAGCGGAGACTCTCGACTAGGATCTCCTGAGCTCCCGAGCAGTATCTCCTGAGCTCCGGAGCTGAGTTTCCCGAGCTCCCGACCATGTCTCCCGACCAGGAAGTTGTTGAGGCCTGCGTAACGCAGTGTCCTTGAAACAAATTTGTCCTCCTCTGGCGGTGCTTCGAGGCTCAGATGGACGTCTGTCTCTCAGGATACAACAGCCGAACCACAGGTACAACGGAGCACTCGTTGCTCGTGGCGAACTGATGAAGTACCCGAACGCTATCAATGGAGGTCGAGAACGAGGTGGAAGAGAATCTCTTTTTTCTCCTTTCTTTTGCTCTTGGTCACAACCTCTTTATATAGGCTCAGATCCCCGCAGTATTCAATGATGCGATTTAACCGGCCAGATCCAAACGTCTGGGGGTTACTGATTTTGCATTAATCAAAATTAATGCATCAGTTACATTTGAGCAAAAAATTTGGCAAAACGTTGGTTCATCTGCTTGGACAAAGTTTGCCCCGATCGGTCGGACATTTGACGCGCGCAGGTCGTGCACACACACGAGTTCACTTGGTTCAGTACAAATCCGAGTCCTGAATTTGCACCCCCCCTTGCGCACCCACGTGTGAAAGAGAGCCTCTCCCCTAGCATTTGTTCACAATTATCATTCTTGTGAAACAATATAAACCAACATTTATGCCTAGAGACTCCCAATATGGGACTAAAGTCTTATTCACAATGAAGCCTCTTTATTCTCCTCCTCACTTTCCATTCACTAGAAAATTCCAATGTGAGACTAAAGTCTCACCACCTTTCTTTCCATTCACACTATATATCCAACATATATATCATCTTTGGGGTCCACAATAGAGGTCATAATTTGGTAATGCAGGAGTCAGTTTCTAGAGGCGCTGTTGTAGATTTAAGCTGTTTTTGTTTTGGTGGCCGACCATGCCTCGTTGGTTTTATGCATCCTAATACTGATCTTTTTCTGCTTTAATTTTGTCTTCCATACAATAACTAATGACAGGCAGGCTTGTAGTTTATTAAGGTTTTATTGTGGTTATATGAACGGTGAAAGAATTCTTTTTTACTTATAATGTCATCTGGTTTGCCAACTTCCGTAGTGAGATAATAAGAGATGCTGCCGGCACACTAGAATCATACCTACAAGGATAATATTAATGCTTACAGCAGTAAGCTTAAGCTTTATATTGTTCTGATTTTGGAATCTGTTAACTTTCATCTTACTCTCGTATGTCAATGCCTATGTTTTTTGATCTGAAGTGGGTGGTTTGATGCTTTAGCATGCAATGCTAGCCTGGGGTATTGAATTATCAAATTTGACATAAAGATGATTCCAATCTCTCGGAGCCCTGATTACTTTAAAGAGAGAAGAATGGAAATTCTTTGCTTCTTTTACAGTTGTCCTGGTGCCTATTTCCATTATGATTAAATTTTAGTTGTAATTTAGGTTTCCTGTTTATGTTTAATCTCACACATGCTAGTGATACGGCTTATACATTATATCATAATTAAAACAACATGTGGAACATTCATATATTATATTATCAGTTGTTTTTGAGGGTATGTAAGATTTGAACGAGACTAATATTTTTGCATTCCTGTGGTTGGCGCAGGAGAATAATCCACATTGTGGGGTAGATTGCAATGATGCTGGGACAAATAACATGAAGGAGCAGAACGTATTTGAGACACTGATAGGAACGCTGCAGCAGATTTTGCTCGCAACTCAGGTTGTGAAAATGATATTGAAGATTGATGAGGTGATCTCTCCATCTGACTATTAACTCGCGGTTAAGATGGTTAGCCAAGTTGTTTCTTAGTTGTAATCTCATTGCTTCCTCTCGTGGTTTGTGTTTGAAACAGTTTGGTCACTGATTATTTCCACAGGTAATGGCAAATTAGCATGATTCATATATAGAAACTATTATTTGAAAGAAGTTGAGATTCACTTGCTAAGACTTGAGGGTTGAATTGACTGAGCAAATTTGGTTATCTGTGGGGTTTTGATGCATGACATGATCTAATGTGTCGAGTATACAAGTGTAGGAAGTCTAAATGGATCATGTTAGATTGGGCATTTAATAAGGCAAAAAGTTTAAGTAGGAATCAGACATTTGGTGAGGTAGGAAATTCAAATGGGCTAGGTGGATTGAACATTGGGCAAGGTAAAAAGTCTAAATAGGTCAGGCGGATTGGATTAGATAAAGGTAAGAAGTCTTAGTAGGTTAAGGATGAATCATGTATCTAACAAAAGTAAAAAGTTTAAGATTTATCCTTTTTTTGAAAAAAAATACTATGAGAGTAGTTTCTTCCATCCTTGGTGATTGACTTGTCTAAGAAATCAATAATTAGTTTAAAATCAAAGTTAAACAGTTGACTATATTGATTAAGCTATAACAAAATATTTTATTAGATTTGACTTTTAAACTAGTAAAATAATAATAATTTAGTTTTTAATTCTTACAAAATTATATATTATTTTGTACTTGTTTTATTTCAAAATATATATTTTTAGTCGAGAAAATTTTAGAACTTGATCAAATTTAGAAGGAGCTTGCTTGTTATCTATTAACTCAAATTTAACCAGATGATAGGTTGTCAACTAGAAGTTAATACTAGCAAAAAGATAAAAGTTGTGCATAGTTGGTCGATCACATGAACAACAAATTTAAGGTTTGGAATGTATTATAGGAGATTTTTCCTTGAGAAATAAATCTAAGAAAGTTGACTGTTTAGATGAGTTTCTATGAATATTTCCTGATTTATTCTATTGGTTGCATTGTTCAATTCAAAATTAATCGAAATAAAAAATTAAATAGCTGGGATTTCAAAAATAAAAATAAATAAAAAATAGAGGACTCTGTTGCTTGTCTAGAACATCACTATACAAGTAATTTAAGCTCCCATTTTTAGTATTAAAAAACCTTTGTATGTACTAAACTGCTCAAATTCAGACAGCTTGGAATTCTTCATTTGGTATAATTTATTAAAGTCGTCATTATTATTATCTTTCTATTGTTTTATTATTGTTAAATATCCGGCTGCACATCATTTTACTTAAACTAAAATTGTATAAAAGTTTTATCCATCTTTGAAAGGTTCCTAGAAAGGATAAAATATAGAGATTTTGACGAGGAGTGATTATTATTCAATTTTAAATTCTTGTGTCTATTTTATTCTTGCACTTCATTTGAATTATTATTCAATTTTAATCTAGAAAAATCTAAAGCTTATTTCACGCATCTCTCGTGAGCTTTAAAATTTTTTAAAAGCGTTATTTCTCCGTCTTAAGCGCTCACCTTGATCTTATAATTGATATCAGTGCTTGTTTTGGTTGGTTCAAACAACCGAACTTGTATAGAATTCAATCTGAATTTAGTATGTTGCATATATTATTTTAGATTCAAATTAAGATATTCCCTTTGTTTCTAAATCTAGTCCGTTTCTTTCTAATACTCTTCCTCTTTTTTTCTATATATACTCAACGTTGAATAACACAAGATTAGATTTCAAAACTTATTTATAGTTTGAAGTGATCTTGTGTTCGATGTGATCTCTCATTTTCCAAGAAGTCGACATTGAATTGTACTTCCATGTGGTCATAAAGGAATTATATTTTTAAAAATGACTTTTCTTGGTGGCAAGGCGAATCGCTCGCCCCCAGCACATCCGTCAACCCGTCCCAGAGTCAACACGGAGGAGATAAATCACGGGGGTTATTAGCCCGGATGATGTGGCTAGCGCGTGGAGATTGGAGAGGGTGGGCATACTGGATTTGCCAGGATTTGACCCTTAGACCTCTTGATGATAACACCCACGTATTGACCATCAGTCCATCCTGTGAACACTAAAAATCACTTTTCTACTCAATAAAATTTCCAAGTTATCAAAAATTTAAATCCTTGTTACTTAGAAAGCCTATTTATTTACCATCGCACCGTAGACCGAGGCTATGAATATGATTTTAAGCTATTATTTGTGTATCATTAGCCTATAGATTGGGGTGGGATGTAGGTCAAAATATTACCAAGTCATGTTTTTAGGTGGGTGAGTGAAGGTCGAGGGGTTAGCAAGAGTCAAGAGGATTGTACTTGACAAAAAGCAAAAATTACAACCACACTCTGACAATTCATTAAAATAGGGCACTTTTTCGGACATTTTTACTAGTTATCACACCTCAAAAAAAAAAACTACATTTGACATTAATTTACCTATGATTATTTGTCAAAGTGATAGATTCTCGACTATCATATACAACCAAGAAAACCACAACATTCTCTCTATATAACTTTCAAATCTCATTGCTAAAAATTGAAAGCGTCCCCCAACTCAACTTTTATTATAGAAAATGAATCAAAATTTTGACCACATGTAAATTCAACCAAGTTTTTTTCTCGGACTAACTTGTCCATGATCATGAGCTTAAAACTTCAGGCCTTACATTAAAAAGACAGACCTTCAAACGGAGCTTAATTAGAAGCACTGAGATGCATTGAGCATGCAAACATGAATGAATCTTGCATATATATGAAAAAGAATGAGCAACTAAAGCGATCAACAAATCAGTGCAAACAAAGAATTTTCAACCTATATTATATCTTCTTCCTCCTCTAGATCTCACCCATGATTCCTGCACCAGCTGAGGCACCTTCCGGTTGGCCAAGGAAGCCATAACTCTGGCCGTGGCCACCTTCTTCACCAGCCGCCTCCACGTCTTGTCCTCTTTCTCCTCCTCCATCTTCTTCTTGAATTGCCTACCCAAACCACAACACGAATCGATCATTAGTCAGTCAGTTCATTCATTCATTCATCTGTTTAATTTCAGATTGCAGAGTACCTGCAGAGAGGGACTCTGCAAAAGGCAGAGTCTTCGCAGAGAGAGGAGTGGAGGCGAAAGAGCTGCCACAGTCTCTTGCAGTGGTTGCATCCCTTGGGAGTCACCTTCCGATCGCCGCAGCCGGCGGCGTGCCGGAGGAGTAATTGCAGCCCCTCGCACGTACTAAAACTCGTGCAGGGGTTGCTCGCCGGCGGGATGCAGCGCGGCCCGACGTCGGTGCATCCCTCCGTGCAGATGTGCTGCAGGCTGTCCATGGCTTCCGCCAACTGCATGTACACCTCTTGGTGCGTCCGCTCTCTCCTCCATCGCTTCCTTCTCTGCGCGGATTCATGGAAGAATCGGAGAATCTCGAGCTCCATGGCGGGGTCGTGCTTCTGGAGGAAGCGCCAGCCTTCGGTCTGCTGCAGGGTGGCGAAGTCCTTGGCGGCCACGGCCAGGCAGCGCTGGAAGAGGCGCGGCGCGTCGCAGAGCTTGGCCAGCTTCAGCCCGTCCACGGCCGTCGCCGCGCTCACCCACCGCGCCGCGACCGCCGCCTCGATCTTCTGCTTCAGCCACCGGACCCGGTACGCGTGCGCCAGCGCCAGCAGCGCCACCCCCTGCCGCGCCGCCTCCTCCGCCGCCTCCCTCCGCCAACTCTCCCCGCTCCTTCTGAATCCACACCGGCGCATCCGATCAATTAGTTTAATAAAAAAAGACAGCGAATTATATCTGCTGATCGAGAACAGATCGAGATGTCGTCGCACCTGGAAGAGTAGAGGCATTGAACAAACACGAGGACGGCGTCGTGAGGGGCGCCGAGGATGTGGATGACCCTTCCGGCGCCGTCGCCGCCTTTACGCGACCGGTCCAGCATCCGCTCCAACACCGGCGACGCCGAAGCCTGATCAATAATCAATCAATCAATCAATCAATCAATCAATCATCCGCATGATCTTCACAATCAACTAGAAATCGAGAGATATAAACAGATAGTTACCAATACGCTGGAATGAGCAGGGATGCTCCGGCCGTCGGAGGTCACGATCTTGACGTCGGCCGGCGGCAAGCAACGGCTTTCGGCGGCCTGAGGCCGGAATCCTCCAACTCCATACTGGTCAACCGATGAAACTTTCATTTTGATCTCCCCCAACCTATTTCAATTACCTGTAAATTCTAATCAAACAATTTGGATGATCGGAGACGATTGAGAAAGAAGGTGGGAAGGAAGGAAGGAGAGAGGAAGAAAGGAGGTTGCATTTGACTATTTATAGACGACAAGGAAAATGGAGTGGAATGGATAACCACAAATTAAATACCTTCTTATTTTTCTAATTAATAAAATAAGTGCAAATATTTTATACTAAAATTAGAGGATGATAAGGGGATTGACGTGGTGCCTTGTCAGCGACAACAAATTTGATTTGGTTTCTTCTATTATTTTTATTTTTTTAACGCGTTTAATGAAGCTCGAAAGGCATGGTGAATAAAATATATAAAAAAAACTTGTTTTTAAAATATATCTGTGCTTTTGAAATATATATATATATTTTAAGATTTTTAAGTTTTTGAATTATTTGTTCATTTTATATTGCGTTGCGATTGAAAATGGAAAAGATGTTTTTTATGTATTTCGTCGGTGGGTGGCGGAACGTTTCTCACGTGTTGACTCTGATTGTTTTTAAAATTATGGTAGAAGATAGACGTCATATATGACAATTAAGGCCCTTAGATTTTTCAATAATGATGTCACATCATGTCCAATCGCCTTTATTATTATTATTATTATTATTATTTTAAGAATAATGATAAGGAGAGTGAAAATGAAAGAATAAAAGTAAAGTAAATGACGTGACACTTTACATATACATCAGATTATCGCTTGAACATCATCAGTGCTCTTCGATTACCGTTCCGAATCAAACTATACCCTGGGTGATACGGTGAATCCGTCAGAGATCGTTACATGTAAAGTGTCACGTCATTCACTTTACCTTTCACTCTCACATTTTCACTCTCCCTATCATTTTTCTTTTTTTAATTAACGAAATAAGTACTATTAAAGTTCACATGATAAATCCAGTCTCATAAATTCTTTTATTAATTATTAAAATAAATTAAAAAATATTCACGATACATATAATCTAATCTAGAAGCTCAACATTTTAAAATTCCCACTACATTTAAATTTTATTTTAAAAAATATACCATAGCTGATCGAAAATATAAGAATTGACAATGAGTCACTTTACTATTATATCTTATTTAACGAGTTTTTATAAAATTTTGATTAAACGCTCCGTAGATTTTTATTATATGAAAATATTTTTAAATATTTATGAATATTAAATTGTATTTCTGTAACTTTGCTAAAAAAATTAAAAGTCAAGAGTAAAAATATATTTTTTATTTTTATATTCTAAAATTCCCACTACATTTAAATTTTATTTTAAAAAATATACCATAGCTGATCGAAAATATAAGAATTGACAATGAGTCACTTTACTATTATATCTTATTTAACGAGTTTTTGATAAAATTTTGATTAAACGCTCCGTAGATTTTTATTATATGAAAATATTTTTAAATATTTATGAATATTAAATTGTATTTCTGTAACTTTACTAAAAAAATTAAAAGTCAAGAGTAAAAATATATTTTTTATTTTTATATTCTAAAATTAAAAATTTATATTTATGTCTTTAATAATGATGATCACCACACTTGACATTTATTATTTTTCGATCATATTTTATTATATATATATATATTTAAATAATACTTTATATTTTTTATAATTTTATATTTTCAAATATTTTTTTACATATTTTGTGTATTTATATAAATTTTATTATTTTTTATATTTATATTTTTTATTAATTGTTTATAGTTTTTTAACATTGATGTTATAAAAATTTAATTTGGATTTAATATTCAAAATATAATAATAATTATATAAATACATTATGATAATATATCAAAATTATATTTAGATAGTTATAACAGAATAATTTATATAATTTAATGATATTATTATTAAACTAAAAATTATGTTTAGAACTAGTTATTTATCAAACATTCAAATTTTATCTTTATCGATTTTAAATATTTTTTTAAAATACCTTTTAACTTATTATTAATTTTAAAATAATTTCTATAAAAATCACTTTTAAATAAGAAAAAATCTCTCAAATATTTTCTTAATTTTGTTAGATATTCAAGTCACTCAGAAGTGGTCTGGTGATATTAATAGCTAAGGACATCTTTAATACAAAATTTACTATTTTTATCTAAAAAATTTCGTAAATCATCCCATCGTATAGATAAGTTTTAAAATATCGAATTAAATACTTATTTCCTATTTTATTCTTAAACAATCGACAGATAAAAAATAGTCAACTATTTTTAATCGATTACTTTTTTATTAGTAAAATCAATTTTTCTCATATAATATTTTAAATTTTTAAATAAATCAGTCAACTAATTTAATTTTTAATCAAATTCAAATTTTGAGCAAAATCAATTGATAAACGAAATGATCTCAAATTGATAAGAAACTAGTTTTTTTATATTCGACTAATTCTCTTCATTATATTCACGCTCTCAAACATTAATTTAATTTAATATATTGAGAGTAGTAAATTTTTGAACATGAATACATTCACAAAATCTAATTCGTTTTAAAAAAATTATTCCACCCAATATATTAAGTCAAATTAAAGCTTAAGAGCATAACTATAATCACGAAAACTAGTCGAATATATAGGAATTAATTTTATGTCAATTAGAACCGTTTGATTTGTCAATCGATTTTAGATTGTGATTTTTTTAATACTAATTAGATTTTTTTGAATATATTCATATTAAAAAAAATTATTATTAATATATTAAGTGAATTGTGATTTTTTTTAATATTAATTAGATTTTTTTGAATATATTCATATTAAAAAAATATTATTATTATATTAAGTGAATTTGATGTCTAGAATGTAAATATAAAATTAAAATTGACGTTGGACATATCACATCAACTCATACGCAACTCGTTCTGTGACATCTAAACCGATCATGAGGTTTCTGAATGAGTGATTTACTTTCAAGATATCTAAAGCGATCAATAATTTATTTGATTGTCTCTATTCTTAGTTATTGATTTATGTAAGTTATTGATATTCTGTAAGTGATTTTTTCACCGGCTAAAAATGTCCGAAAAAAGAAAAATAATAATGCTAACGTTGGAGCCACAGCTGTGGAGTGAAAACTTTAGGTGTTTCCCGAACCCGTTAAAATTATGGTGTTGTGCTTTCTCATTTATTTATGTTTGTTCTATTTTTCTGTTCTGGTGCATTGTAAGGACCAATCATGTAGACAATAACGACATGAGAGGTGAACGCGTCGACATGTTTCAAAAAGTATTAGGGGTAGGTGGGTGATCATCTGAGTAAGAGTTTTTTGTCCCGAAATTTTCTCTATTGTCATGTCTCAGTTCGTCGACGAGTCATTCAATTGACGATCAAATATTATTGGGATGACTTTCGATCGTCGTCTCGAACCAAACTATACCCGAAAGAGTACGGTGAACTCGTTTGATTTGGGACGGCGATCGAAGATTACCGGTGGTGTCCGATCGACGATCGGACGACTGGTGGTATAGGGAGAGTTTTGGGATAAAAGATCTCGTGTGGTGATCATCTATCGCCCAACACTTTGGCACCTAATCGACCGTCTAAGTGGAATATTTTTTTTTCTATCAATTAGTACTATTCCATCGATTAGATCAGTATTCAATCGATTAACTAATCGATAGGTAGATTTCTATTTCTCGTTAAACTCATGTCAATTCAATCGATTAAATTGGTTGGCTCGGTAGACTTTTGTTTATCGCGAGACTCCTGTCGACTAATTGATTGATAGTATTCAATCAATCCGTCAATCAATTTAGTAAATTTTTTATTTTTCGTGAAACTCCTGTTAATTGATTGACAATATACAAATGGCCCGTCCCGCATAGGCGGTGTCTAGGCGGCCGATTAATACGATGACACCTAAAAATATCGCCTGAAAAAAAAATAGAACAATGGACAATCGCCCAACACCTAAGCAACATCTAAACGGTCCTTGATGTCCCCTTTGAAAACACAGACTATTCATCTCCCTAGCACGTTTAATTTTATTAACTCATATATCCAACATTCGATTTTTCATGATTTATTAAGAATTTTTTATTATCAAATATCTAATCCATTTAAATTTTACACCTATAACTTACTTCAACTTCGTATTTGTCAATTTTTTACAGGACTTCGAATTACTAAATATCTGATTAACTATGATTTATTTAAACTTTATTCTGGTTAATTCTACGTTACATTTCCAACCGTTAAACATTTAATAAATCAGGACCAAATTAAATTTCATCATTATCACCTATTTAACTTTTAAAATAATCTTTGTCAATTTTAACGGTCAATTCCTCTCCGACAATATTTGTTTTACTTGACATTTCGCTTATGTTTGTTTTCTTAATTGTGGGACCCACTAATTTATCAATTATCAGAAAATAAAATAAAACAACTTAAGTAATTAATGAATAAGAAATAATGTTGTGGTGCACCACAAAGTTGCACGTCCACATCAAATAGTGTCGTTCTATTGTCTTTGCCTTGTGGTGGCGCAAATAATGAATAAATAATGTAATAGTATTAGGGGAAATATTAATTCTACTCTCATTGATTTTGGTACGTTTAAACAACATCAGATCTGATAAGAGTACATTTTTATATTTTCTAAGTTGCAAATCAATTAATAAAATGAGTTATATAATTTTTTTTTTTTTGGTCTTTCCTTCGGTTCATTGACTTTAACGTGTAGTATTTATCTACGACAATTAATCTATGTTGATTTGTTAACTCCAATTGATTTATTAGGTTCATTGAACTAATTTAAATTTTCCATCGACCTAATTTATTTAATTTACATGTATTATTGATATATGAAACACATGTGAGTTATTTAATTAATTTGTCCTTCCAATCATGTTCAGAATGTGTCCCCGAGCTTCTACTGCATGTCATACCGGGCTTACAAACTTCAGATTCAGAATGCGTCGAAAGAAGACCTTAGCCCTGATAGCCTCTTCTCGGCGCTCAACTGTAGGGTTTTTTGGTTCCTGCCTGGGCAGTCGGTTGTTCAAAAGAGAGATGGTCAAATCTTTTATATCAAAGTGATGTTCCAAGGCGAAAGAGCTGATATAGATAGTCATATTGGTCTCTCACACAGCCAGACTTTCAGTTTGCTTATTCAAGCAATAAAGGTGGAACCACCACTTTAGCAGCCCCCTGGTCCCGGCCCCATAGGTTTCAGACTCAATTCCTTTAAAGAAGAACAGCTCAAGAAGGAGTAGCTCTCGGGCTGCTCTGCTCTCTTCTGATTCAAGGCTTGTTGCCAGGGTAGCGGGTTACCACGGATAGGTCTGTTGGGGTTGTAAAGTTGCAAACATAGTCCCACATCTAAACACATGGGAAAGATCATAGACTTATAATAAATAATGATATTTCCATTGACATGAGGCATTTTGGGAGAGCCCAAAAGCAAAACCATGAGGGCTTAGGTCCAAAGTGGACAATATCATACCATTGTGGAGATATCTAAATTCCTTTCGGTCCTAACAATTGGTATCAGAGCCAGATCGCTCTTCATGATCCAGATCTAACCATGTGGGTTAAGTCTTAAATAAAGGATGTGTGGGCTCCCGTGTCTTGATCAAGAGGACCAAACACCAGGCAGAGAAGTCCTAGTTGCGGCTAGGCAGTGAAGTCTTTGTAAGTCGGGTGGACCGAGAGGCAAAAAGTCCTGATAGGTTGAGGATCAGACATCAAAACAGAAAAGGTTTCTGCTTATGGGGGCATGTGGTCCTTTGTTTGAGGGGGGATTGTTGGGGTTGCAAGGTTGCAAACATAGTCCCGCATCTAAAATACATGGGAAAGATTAAGGAATTTAGATATCTCCACAATGGTATGATATTGTCCGCTTTGAGCATAAGCCCTTATGATTTTGCTCTTAGGCTCTCCCAAAAGGTTTCATGCCAATGGATATATCATTATTCCTTATAAGCCTATGATCTTTCTCATGTGTTTTAGATGTGGGACTATATTTGCAACATTGCAACCTCAACAATCCCCCCTCAAACAAAGGACCACATGCCCCCCACAAGCGAAAACCTTTTCCGTTTTAATGTCTGATCCTCAACAACCTATCAGGACTTTTTGCCTCTCGGTCCACCCGACCTACTAAGACTTCACTGCCTAGCCGCAACTAGGACTTCTCTGCCTGACGTTTGGTCCTCTTGATCAAGACACAGGAGCCCACACATCTTTATTTAAGGCTTAACCCACATGGTTAGATCTGTATCATGAAGAGCGACCTGACTCTGATACCAATTGTTAGGACCGAAAGGAATTTAGATATCTCCACAATGGTATGATAATGTCCACTTTGGGCCTAAGCCCTCATGGTTTTGCTTTTGGGCTCTCCCAAAAGGCCTCATGCCAATGGAGATATCATTATTCCTTATAAGCCTATGATCTTTCCCATGTGTTTAGATGTGGGACTATGTTTGCAACCTTGCAACCCCAACAATCCCCCCCTCAAACAAAGGACCGCATGCCCCCCCATAAGCGGAAATCCTTTCCGTTTTTGTTGTCTGATCCTCAACCTATCAGGACTTTTTGTCCCTCGGTCCACCCGACCTACTAGGACTTCACTGCTTAACCGCAACTAGGACTTCTCTGCCTGGTGTTTGGTCCTCTTGATCAAGACACGGGAGCCCACACATCTTTTATTTAAGGCTTAACCCACATGGTTAGATCTGGATCATGAAGAGCGACTTGGCTCTGATACCAATTGTTAGGACCAAAAGAAATTTAGATATCTCCACAATGGTATGATATTGTCCACTTTAAACCTAAGCCCTCATGGTTTTGCTCTTGGGCTCTCCCAAAAGGCCTCATGCCAATGGAGATATCATTATCCTTATAAGCCTATGATCTTTCCCATGTGTGTTTAGATGTGGGACTATGTTTGCAACCTTGCAACCCCAACAAGGCCTGCCGCCTAGGCTCATTTCGAACCAAAAAGAATTGAGTTAGGCGCTGAGGCACCAACCAGTACATATGCCACTTCACCGTACGTAGGCCGAAAACAAGCCATCTTTTGTTGTGCGGGATTATTTGCATATCTTATAGATGTATGAGAGGAGAAAGGAGAAATCCCTATCTTATCATAAATCTGTTAGATGTGCTTGTTTGTGGTTCAGGGTGGGTTACATTTAGAGCCCAAGGTAGTAGAAGGTCTTCTTCTTTAGATATAACACCAATCCCTTGGAATGGGATGGTGGTAGAATTGGTTTAACTAATTCTATAACCTTCGAAGAGAGCGTTTATGTTCCTTCCAATCAATATGGTACAATGCTAGCGGTACTGCTTTCCCTTTGAGATCGAACTGACCGGTTTACCCTTGCTTTTTGCCTTTACCCTTCTACCCTGACCTGAGCTCCGAGTCTCGATGGTTTTGAGTGGTTGGCCTTTTTCGATTCCTCGAGAGTTAATAGCAAGATATCTTATTTTATTTTATTAGTTAGCTAATTCCTTCAAACCCGTCAAAGTCCCATATCTCCTTCTCCGCCTTCGCCCTATCTCAGGATTGGAACCTATAGGAAGCAGAAGGGTGCCCTTCATGCTCCAAGTCTTCTCTCCTCCAGGATGCCAGGGATTGCTGCTTCTACTGCTGGACAAGAGATTGCAAAGTGAAGTAAAGTAAAAGGTAGCCGAGCGTGACTCTTCTTTATATACATCAGTCTAGGCAAGGCAAGGAAGCAAGTTTTTCAAGTCAGAATCCTATTACTTCAGTACGCTGCACATTTTCTATATTCGATCTCTAACCCCCGTCATCTGCAATCTTTGTAAATGCCTTCACCACACCGTGCCTGGTATGGTGCATTGCAGAGTCTCTTTTTTTGTGTCAGTATCAGACACTTGCGGAATCAGTCTCCTGAATCTGAAGCCAGGGGAGCCTGCTTCCACATGGCATCCGATCTAATATCCATTTCAGTCAAAGCTCCTACTTCTTGAACCAAATAGTCCCCCACCAGAGCCATGTATTGACTGAACAATATCTTTCCACAGATGTGATTCTGCCAACCTAAATCTCCACCACCATTTTGACAAGAGACTTAAGTTCACTACATGTAAATGCTGTATATTTAATACACCTGAATCCTAGGGTCGCAGGAGCCGCGTGCGGCCGCAGGAGACGCCGGAGGAAGGATTAACTACAAGCGTTGTGTGCCTGTGACTGGAGGAGGGGTTCTCCGGAGGAGGAGACACCGGGGACGATGGAGAAGCGGAGGGGAAATCCTTTGAACGCACGATGGCGGGAGAGAGAGGGGAGGGCGAAAATTGTTGAAGGAAATACTCCTTTTCGGAGAGTTAATAAAAATTAAATTAAAATTACACAAATTTCAACTTAGCTGTTAAGTGGCCCGAGCTGTATTTTATGCAGAATGCAGTCTCCCGTGCAGAAATTCCCAACCTGGAATTCCTGAGCTGGAATCTCCCGAGTAGGTTTCCCGACCCGGACGTCTTGAACCGATTTTTCCCAAACCGAACTTCTCAAACCGGTCTTCCCGAACCGAAAGTCCCGAACCGGACTTCTCAAACCGCTCTTCCCGAACCGGTCTTCTCGAACCGGAGAGCTGTTGAGGCCTGCGTAATGTAGATTCCTTAAACAGATTTGTCCTCCTCCGACGGTGCTTCGAGGTTCCGATGGACGTCTGTCTCTCAGGATACAATAGTGGGACCACGGGCACAACGAAGCACACGCTGCTCGTGATGAATTGAAGAAGTACCCGAACGCTACTGATAACCATCATTTTGGTTGATTATTTTAGGCTCTAAAATTCATGTTTGATCCACATTTTATATGCTTAAGTTTGCAATTGTATTAGGTTTCATGTATTCCCTATATTTTGGCTTTTAATTCAAATCTTTGTATATTTGAGATATTTTTGGCACTAAATTTGAATATCATTTTGTAGGCTTCAATTGATCATGGACCTAGATCAAATCGGGTCAGACTTGAGTCAGCATTGGATCCAGATCAAAGGGATCAAGCATCGGATTATTAGGAGCCGTCCATTCCTGGAAACGGCTAGATCTAAGCCATCGGTCAACTTCTGGTCAATCCGAGTTCAAGATAGAATTAATCATGACCATAGATCAAGATTTGAAAATTTCAGCCAAATCAGAAGTAATCTGACCGTTGGATCATACTCAAGTTGTTCTAGATCATCCATTCAAGAAAAGGGAAGATCTGGACCATCCACCACTGATCTGGTTTATCCGAGCTGGGGACAGGTAGATCAGGACTATTGATTGGGATCTGTGGAGTTTGGTTCAGATCTGAAGAGATCTGACCGTTGGATGAAGCTAAATTGATCTCAGTCGTCTGTTGTTTCCATCATTATGTGGCTGAACCAAGGCTGGATCGAACCGAACCTAGCTGCTGAACTCAACTGATGAGCTAACTCAACTGCTGGCTGATTGGACCGAACAGAGGCTGAACCCGAGCCAAATGCTGGTTTAATTGAGGCTGGTCGAACTCAACTGGCAGGGCTGGACTGAGCTGGATGGACTGGCTGAACCAAAGGGCTGACCGAACCATTGTTCTGATTAAGCTGTGAACCAAAGGAATGGGTTGAGCTCGGTTAACTGAGGCTGGGCCAAACCACAACCTGAATCGAACCGCTGAAGCTGACTTGGCTGAACCGGATCGCTGAAGCCGAGACATCAAAAGAGGGCAGCCATCGCGAAGGCTAGGGCAGACGGGTTTTTCCCGACTCACTCCATCCGCCTCCACCGGCGATCGCCTCCCACGTCATCGCCGCCGACCGGAGCTTCGATCGATCAGTTTGAGGGGTTCCCAACTCGATCAGATCTTCTCCATCCGCTCTCCACTCCATCACAAGCTAGGGCCCAGGGGTTCCGAGCCCTAGTCGACTTCACCGACAGCTTTCTCTCGAGTCTGAGGGGTTCCCGACTCGATTAAAGCTCCGCAGTTCTTTATCAGCATCACAGCAACTTCTCTTTTCTTCGGCAGTTTATTTCTTCATAGTTTTCTTCATAGCACTCTTTTACAGCAATTCGATCACTTCTTAACAGTTTTTCTTCAGCAGATTTCACAATTTCTTCACAGCATTTCCAGTTGTTCTTACCAGCGGTTGTTTTCTATTTCCAGCAGATTTCTTCGTGTAGTTTTCTTCCCCGCAAGTTAATTCTTCACAGCAATTCAGTATCATAGCAATTCCAGCAGCTTTCCTTCATACATTTCGATTCAATATCCACGGCAACAACTTATTTCAGCAGCTCTGTTTCACAGCCGCATTTGGCAGCAGTTTTCCTCTTAATTGCATGTTTCAATTGGATGTTTCAATTGGATTCGAATGTTGATTGATCTTAATTGTTGAATGTTTGTGATAGTTGTTGAATGTTTGTATTGGATGAATCTTCCCCATTGCAATTTGCATGTTCTTGAAGCAATTTCAATCATGCCTATATGGTGTTTGGTCAAATGCCTCTTAGAACAATTTCCTTCCATTAGCCATCCTTGCAATCTAATTTTTGTTTGTTGATTGTTCTTAATTGATGTTTTGATGTATTGGATTGATCCTAATATTGAATGCTTATATTTGATGGATCTTCCCATTTTAATTTGCACTTACTTGAAGCCATTTAAAATATGTCTATCATGTGTTCGATTAAATGCTGCTTAGAATAGTTAACTTCAATTAGGATGTTTCTTAATTGATTAAATCTTGTTTTGTATTGCTCTTCCTATTGCTTTTAGTTATATGTCTTCATTATATGCCATTAAGTTAGGTTAGACTAGATTACTTAAATGCTGTAGATTTTCGTTCCATGTTTAGTTTTGTTAATGCCTTATTTTAAGTTGTCTTTTTTTTGCTGTAATTGTAGTTAGGTTAAATTAGATTTCCTTACCTGCATTGTCTTTTCTTAATTAGAACTAGATTTCATACCTGCTTAGCTGTTTCTTTTCATAGTATTAACGTGCAAATCCAAAACCCAATTTCATATCGAAAACCCAAAAGTAATAACATACGATCCTGAGATTTATCATGTATCAACTACATTCGTTGGGAGACGACTCGAGTTACTCTATGCTACATTAGTGTAGAGGAGTTCGATACTTTAATTGTATTTGATACTCGCGGTACGACACACGAGCGTTATCAGCTACCAAGGGAAAAGCACACGGGGAGTTGGGAACGAGGTGGAAGACAATCTATTCTCTATCTTTTGCTCTCGGTCATAGTCTTTTTATATAGGGCTCAGACCCCGCAGTAATCAATGAACGAATTAACGTCATTTACTGCCCATTAACCATCCAGATCCAAACATCTGGGGGTTACTGATTTTGTATTAATCAACACTTAATGCATCCGTTACATTCGAGCAAAAAGTAGATGACAAAACGTTGGTTTATCTGCTTGGACAAATTTTAGGAGGGTCTTGCCGGAGGGGAGGTGGCTGGCGGTCGCGCGAGGAAGGGCTGCCGCGTCAGAGAAAGAGATCAGAGAAATAGCCAACCGAGCGAGGGTCGACGATGGCCGGCGACGAGATCAAGAGAGGAGCTTGGCCGTTGGCGAAGATGAAGAGAAGGGGAGGGCGGTGGCGACGCTTTTAGGGCACTGGCGGGTGAGGGAAATAAAAAGAGTTATATATATATATATATATATATATATTTTCGTAAATTAAACTTTTCCTTAAATAATTTATATCTTTCCAAAATTTTTGAAAATTATTTCAAAACTTTCATACGGTTGTTTTTAAATTTTAACTCCTATTTATAATATATATATATATATATATATATATATATAACATATATGTATTTTTAAATATATATATTATATTATATTATTTTATTTTATTTACTTTTTTATTTTTTTACTGTATGTTACCTACAGTATCTTTTAAACCTTCATGATTTAAGTTTTAGGCAGATCGATCGCTACAAATTTGATGTTAACAATTGTTTTAATATTTTATTTTTAAACGATCCATGAGGTTTCAAGATGATGAGACTGCTTTACATTCGAGACATCCTGCTATACATTTAGGATCTCTAGCTAGAGGAGATAAGGATGATTAACTCATTTGATTGTCTTTATTCCTAGCTAGTTATTGATTTATATTTTGTTTATGTTTGTGTTAATCTATAAGTGATTTCTCCACGGTAGAAATATGTTCGGAAAAAATAAAAATAATAGTGAAAATTAGTATATCCATTTTCTCTAACACGTCTAATCTTATTAACTCAGATTCCAAATATTAGATCCCGCCTGATGTATTAGGATTTTATTTATTATCAAATATTGATTAAACTGGTCCTATTTAGATTCTGATCTATTATGATTTATTTAGACTTTATCAACATTTTATTAGATTTAAAATCATCAAGTGTCTAATCAATCATAATCAATTTAAATTTCATCTTTATCAATTCTTCAATAATCAAGATCAAATTAAATTTCATCATTACTATGTATTCAATCAATTTTGATTTACTTGCCAATGAGACCGTAGTCTAGTGGTTACAGTGGAAGCCCAAGTTCAATTCCCGCTTTGTGCGGGTAAGTTTTCGAATTTATTCCAGTTGATATCGCAGGTATCCATGTCTTCTTTGCTCGAGTTAAGTATGGCTCGGGTCCTATCTCGAATCCCATCTAATATACGGACAATTTTTATTACATTTCGAATTGTATTCCGAATAATCTTATAATTATACTCTAAAAAAAATTGATTTACTTGTTTTTTAGCTCAAGCAACATACATCGATTACAATAATATTCCTCATCAATTATTTTTGCACATTGTTTCGGTTTGTTTTCATCATTGATTTACTTGTTTCGGCACGTTTAAACAGTTTAAACAACATCAGATCCTGATAAGGTAAATTTATTTTCCAAGTTACAACATCAATTTGTTTCTCATTTGGTTCATTTACTTTACATGCACTATTTATTTATGCTCGGGATGAATAGAAGTTCAATTAAATAAAAAAATTACATCGAATAATTTGAATTTAAAATTTTGATTTGGTTATTTAAGAATTTCAATTTTTTTCTAAAAACATTGATTATATCAACTAATTGATTTCAATTTTAAAATCTCTTATTCAAGTAAACTGAATTTGAATAACCCAGAAGAAAAAAAAATTAATAGGCAAATTCCTAAGTAAATGAACTTATAAATCTCTAATTTAATCGATATATCATGTTGAAAAATTCGATTAATTCGATTTTCAACTTAATTAACTGATATTTAATCAATTCAATTTATTTGATTTTTATTGAAAAATTTGATCGATTTGAATAATTCGAAAAAGTTTGATTTATTCAATTTTAATTAATTCGATTCGATTTTACCGAATAGTCAACCATAATAACTAACGTATTTGATTTGTTAACTCAAATTGATTCATTAGGTTCATTAAACTAATTTAATTTTTTGATCGATTTAATTTATTTAATTTGCATGTATAATTGGCATATGAGATATATATGGGTAATTTAGTTGTCTTAATTTGTCCTTCCAATCATATTTATTAGTACAATCATATCATGTGATTTTAATGCTTAGACAATATTCAAGTTAATTAGAAATTGTTTTGCATCTCACATGAATGTCAACTGTGCAAGCTAAGAAGAACTTGATATGAGTTGCAAGAGCAACAAAGAAAGTCTAAGAAGACTCTTGAAAGGTAAAGCCAAGTAAACATTTGGCGAAAGAAGCCCTGACAAGTTGAGAACGAGAAGCAATGCAAGAGAAGTTCTAATGGGTTGATGATTAGACATTAGTCAAAGGAAGCTCTAGCGGATCGATAAGGACTGATTGATTCCCACGTTTGCATTGTGGCATGTGTTTGTGCTTCATGATTGATTCTTTAATATTAGCCTTCGAGTGTTGCCCCAATACCAACTTGAGCAAGAACTTTGGGCAAAGGGGGATTTTCACTCGTGCATTAAGCAGAGTTTGTTGAGTCTTTCAAGGGAACCATGGGCGGAGCCACTCATGGGCTAGGGTGGGCTCCAGCCCACCTAATTTTCAAAGCCTATGTAATAATTTTTTATTTTATTAATTTTTGAACCTCATTAAAAATAAATTGTATTTAGAAAAAAATAATAAAATCTAAAATGAAAAATAAATAAAATAGATATCATTAAATTATTAACATAAAATGAGGATATTGAGTTTAAATTAAATGGGATGTGAATTAAATTTAATAGTCAGATGAGGAGATGAATAATATGTTATTCAAATTGGAATTGATTTGATCGAGTTATGACCCAATTAAATGATAAGTTAAATTAATTTGATTCATTTAAAATAATTAAGATATTTATAAAAAACCAACTCTTCCTTATTTGTTTTTTCCTCCACGTGTATACTAGCAATCACTATTATATATCACCTTTCTCCATGCACCAACAACTTCACCTGACAACTCTCGTAATGCTTAGATCAAAAAGAATTATAATTTTATTTATTTTTGAATCTTATTGTATTATAGTTCAAAAAGATTATTATAGGTACAACAATCAATTTAACATACGAGATAAATAATTTTTTTATTGATATTGAAAAATAATTAGCTAATTTAAATTAATTATGATTCATTGTATATGTTTGATTTATGATCGTCTCATACGAAAATTTTATCCATTTGATTTATTTTAATTTTCGTCTCATATATTGCGCTAATATTATTTATTGATTGATTTATTGTTGTAGATTTTAAAATTGTGCGACTTTGAAATAAATTGTGACAACTTTAAAATTATTTTGAATATTTACGAATAAGTTGTGAGTATTTGAGTTGTCATAATATTGGACAAATGTGAAATAGGTTGAGATCCATACTTGATCATGTATCTAAGAAGATCTAACATTTCAATTCTTGACGGGTCAATTTTTAATTGCGGTGCACTGCGAAATTAATTTCTTTCATTGGAAAGATAATTCTGGAATGTTGGTTGCGAAGTGATGAGCCGTTCACATTTTCGTATTTACTCTGGTGGCTAAAGATTTTTTTTTTTGGGATCATATCGATCATTTTTAAAATTTATTGATTAGAAGAATTGGATATTTAAATTAAAAAAAAAGGGACATGACTGGCGCATGAATCATGGTTGAGCAATTGCTATCTTGATTTGACCTGACATGAATCGTTTCTCAATGGCTTGTGTCTAAGATAACCTAAATCGGGCTGAGTAACAGATGACTTAAATCAATTTAATTCTACAATCTCACAAATCAATTAAATTGTTCATCCAATTGAATTAACATGACATCAATGAGCCTATAATTAAGGTTGCATTTGAGCCAAGCCAAATTAAATTTTATGTTGTTCAAGATTGTAGGGTTACGTAAACCAATCAAGCTAAATAGAATCTAAAATAAATTTAGTTGTTAAAATAATTATTTAAGTTTGACTTGATTTTTTTTTTCATTTTCTTGAGGCTGATTCAAATTTGGGCTGACCTCGATTAGCTTTGATGCTATTGGACACTTAATTTGATATATTTTTTTTGTTTATTTGAAGCTTTATATTTTAAAGTTGGTTGCCTTGTTAGTGAATTTGATATTATAAATTTATTTATTCATTTTGAGATTTTCTTTATCTATTTACAATTCTACATATAAAGTTTGAAAACAAAGTTTTATTATGAATATAACTTGAACATTGTATTTAACTTATTTGTTAACCTTCTCTATTAATAATTTAATAAGAGTTTTAATCATGAGTGATCCTGTTGACAAATGAAGAAGGTCCTCCCTCGGATGACTCGGTCTAATCAAGACGATTTGAGTTGCAGTAGCGAGTGAGTCGGGGTCGGACTTGAGTACTAATAGGGCACAAGTGGCTCGGGTTGGACCAAAAACGAAAGTACAAAGTGGAGCAAAGGTTTCAATGGCAGGAACCCTCTCTTTGGAGCCCCAAGGAGGGGTTTATATAGGGGAGGGGAAGCCCTCTGTCTTGTCAAAGCTGTCCTGTCTCATTAAAAATGGTCAGTTGGCAGACTGAACTAATGATAGCCTTAGTTGCTCTGTGAGACTGCCACAGCCGCCTGACAATCTGTCCAAGTTGTCCCCTCTGACCCCAATTGATGTTTGACGGCTCTGTCAGGTCGTGATTATGTCAGAAGTCTTTTTCTCATAATGGGGAGATTTGGAAGATCTCCGCTGCTGAGGCAACCTGTCATTCACTCGGGATAGTCGGCTCGGGTCTACCACCCCACGACCAAGGTCGGTCAGACAAGCTCAGCCTCTCGGCCGCTCATGTTTTTAGGGCAGTCCTAAAGTGTCGACCCAGGGTGCCCGACCCAGGGTACCCGACCCAGGGATAACCGACCCAGGGTACCCGACCGGGACCTTCTGACCAAAACACCCCAACCGAGAGGGTTATTATGTTCAGGACGCTTCCATAACAAAGAGGTACGGTAAATATTTCTAATTTCGCTGGATTGCACTATCTCAACCGACAATCCTCGACCGAGAAGGCCCGACTGGTAGGCTTATAACACATCAGCCTTATTCTCTGCTCAAGGAGATCTGGTCACGCCCCTCTATCCTTGCCCGACTGAACGCCTCCGACCGTGAATTCCTGACCGGGGATGTTCGCTCGGCTAACATCGGCTGAGCCATAGTCCCACCTACCTCGACTTCCACTCCTCCTAGCCAGAACCACGTCTGGCTCACCCGACCAAGGTTAAACCCGACTAACTTCGTTTGACCCAGCCTGATCCGACTGGGCCCTTGACCCACTCTGAAAATTAACTAGCCTGGATCAATGAGCATGATATTTAAAATTCTACATTTACAATTTGATAAAAAAATGTTTTATTATGAATATTACTTGAACATTGTATTTAACTTATTTGTTTATTAACCTTCTCTATTTATAATTTGATAAGAATTTTATCAACATGATTCATAAATAATATCCTTTTATAATATTAAATCATCTTTATTTATAAATATTAACAAATTGAATATATATATAAATTTATTTATTTAATTAAAAAATAATCATTTCCACCAAATGAAAATCTGCTTGAATTCATCTTTGCAAAATAATAATAAAATAATAAAATATTTCAGACCTTCCACTATATCTTATTTTTTTAAATTAAAAACTCATTTCAATAATATGTTATTGAAAAAAGTTTAAAATACATTCCTTATATGTGGTCACTTTTAATATGCTTGGTTAACAGGTTAAAATTTTCGTTTAAAAAATTTGGAATAACATAAATGTTATTTAAAATTTCTAATTAGATGAATGGCTGAGAAAAATGAAATAATTTTTTTTATTTGAAAAAGGAGCTTCCATCCAATATCACGTGATGCCTAATTATATAACTAATTGGAACCATAAAACTACCACATGCCTCTTATTATCCAGTCTAAACGCAGTTAAGGCGTGCCGCGAAACGATGATTAATTAATATTTATTCACTCTCTAATTATTATATATTTTATAAATTTTTTTTTAAATAGGACACGAATTTTGAGACACTCGGCTTCTGGACCGCCCGCCACGAGTGCTTCCTGATTTACCTCGGCGGTTAGTAGGAAATTTCTGTGGGGTTGGACCGGTCGTCCGAGATTCGACGTTCTCATACCTCGTTAATCAATTTTTTTTAAATGTAGTTAAGGCACGTGACTCGCGCTTTAGTATCTTCGTGTTTCACAATCGTCATTCTTTGTCGGTGGCACGTTCGATTAATAATTGGACACCATCGACGACTTCTGGCAGTTACTCCGAATCAAATTATACTTTGGGGGTACGTTACAATTGCGATATCTTCGGATTCCAATCGAAATCCGACAAGATTATAATCATCGACGATCCGGATGAGTTCACGTAAGATATAGTTTGATTCGAGCGCTACGACTATCGAGTGATGTTGATTGTCGATTGTATGCGTATAAATGAGAATAAAAAGGAAAAATTGTCCTAAACTGTCTGCATGCATACTCAACTTCCTTCTCAATCCCTGCGTTAGAAAAAAATTATTTCAACTGCATGAAAAATTTATTTTAACTATTGATTTATCGAATTACTCTTAATTTTTTTAGGTAAAAAAAGTTTGAAATAAAATATAATTCTTTCTAAATTGAGCATCATTTAATTAAAATCTAATATATTTTCTATAAAATTTAGTACGGCCTAATCAATTCACATGCTAAGTTAATCGATTGATATAAACTCATAATCGATCGGTCAGGCGTGATCTCAAACAAAAAAAAAAAAAAAAAAAAAAAAAAAAAAAAAAAAAAAAAAAAAAAAAAAGATCGTATTCCAATTTGAGATTTTAAAGACCATTTTAAAATTAAAAAAAAAAACAAGTGGGACATGGCAGATGGGGAGAGGCGAGGGAGGGCGGGGAGAGGTCGAGGTCGTGGCTGTGGCGGTGGTGGTGGAAGTGGCGGCGAGAAGGTTGGCATTGGTGTCTCCGCCCATTTTTTTTTGGCGTCGCCTTGAGCTGTCCGCCCCAACGCCAAGAGATTACTCTGATACTTCCACCCCTTCTCCTTATATCTCTCAATTGCCTTTGTAGATGGCGCCATCCATCGACGCGAACCAGACGGAGGAGAAGCTGACAATGGAAACCTTCTTCAATGTCGGTGGTGGCCACCGGGGTGAATCCCCTCCCCGGTACAGGGTGACGGTGATTGGAAGCGGCAATTGGGGAAGCGTCGCCGCCAGGGTCATAGCCTCGAACACCCTCAAGATGCCTAATTTCCATTGTAAGTGTACCTCTTATTCTTCTTTCTTCTTTCCTTTGACATGCTGTGTTTCCTTCTCGGATACTAGTTCACTAGATATTTGCTCCAAGAAATACAATGAGCATTGGATTGGTAGAAAGCTTGATCCAAACAAAATGCTTCGCGATAAACATTTTTGGTATAGGGACGATGAAATGGAATTAAACAGAGTTTGTGGAGTCTTGATTTGGAATGTTAGGTTACCGCATTAACAAGGCGCCGAACAGATGTCTGACTTGTTGGACACGGACGAATAGAAATGGTCCTTATTGGTAAAGTTGCATTACCATAAGAAATGAAGAGTGAATCAGAGGATTAAGTTTCAAATTTTGAATCTCATAATGGAGCTGCATGTATTGGCGCTTAATGTTGTCATCTTTTGGAACACATCATATTAGAAAGAGCGTGGAACCATCCAGCTTAAGAATCTGGATTTCTAGAGTTATAGTTGCTCAATTATTGTTCATCTAAATCCTGTAAATTGTCATCGACAATTAATTTCAATTCAAGAGATATGGCTGTTCCAAAATGTAACTATTATCATAATTGTGTTTACTAGAATATGAAATGATGCCAATGGTTGCTTCATAATTTTAACCACTTCTTATGTTGCAATTTTTATCTCAAAATCCTATACACGCTGCAACTTAATCTCATGCATGCATGAAGTTCTGAGTTTCTAATGCTTCTTCTATGTAGAAGAGTTTTCTGTTTCTCTACAGAATAGTTCAAGATGTAGATGAGATTGTTTAGAATCAGTCTTGGCATAACCCAGTTTTTTTATTGCATTGGTTGATGTACTAAAAAATCAGGATTATATGCCTATGCAGATGATGTGAGAATATGGGTCTATGAAGAAATATTACCCAATGGTGAAAAGTTATCAAAGATAATCAATGAAGCAAATGTAAGAAACAAAGCTTAATTTTATCTTGCTTATACTACATGCAGTCCACCTTGAATACTAATCTGCCATGTCATGAACAGGAGAATGTAAAATACCTTCCAGGCATAAAGCTAGGCAAGAATGTTATTGCAGACCCTGACCTTGAGAATGCAGGTACCTGACTGTTAGGTTCTAGATGAAGCAAAAGAATGAATTTAAAAGCTCACATAGACAAGTGGAGTATTTTTTTTCTCACCAATCCAGCCTAGAGACTGGAAGGAGAATGAAAGTTCCTCATGTATCCATGATCTTATCATATGAATCAACACTGCTTTAGACAACTTAAAAGGGCATCTAAACCTGTCAAAACAACACCTAAGCTGTATGAGACAGGAAAGTATATAGAGAAAGAAACAAAAGGATTCTGGAAGGATTAAGGATATATCTATATAGCTTTCGAATGTCAAAGAGTTGCCTAAATATGAATGCATGTGTGTAACTATCACATAATAAGCATATATCAGCGGAAGTTTTGTTGGAAGCAAATATATCACATAATAAGCATATCAGTACTCTGAGGTTCAAATTATCTGTTTGGTTTTCAGTGAAAGAAGCAAATATGCTGGTCTTTGTGACCCCCCATCAGTTTGTCTCTGGCATATGCAAAAGGCTAATAGGGAAAATAAAACCTGATGCAGAAGCCATCTCTCTGATCAAGGGAATGGAGGTTAAGACAGAAGGGCCATGCATGATCTCAAAGCTTATTACTGATATGCTCGGCATCAATTGTTGTGTTCTCATGGGTGCTAACATTGCTAATGAGGTGAGCTATCTAATTTGAGTTCTACAAAAATTTCTACTCTACATTCTAAGATCAAGAGCATCATTTCTATTTTTCGTAACAGATTGCGGTTGAGAAATTTAGTGAGGCAACAATTGGCTATAGACAAAATAAGGAAGTTGCAGACCGATGGGCTAAATTATTCTGCACCCCTTACTTCCTAGTATCTGTAGTAAGTATTTATCTGGCAGCATGATGTTTCCATGTCTTGAATGGGATTTTACTTTCTCATGTAGGTTTTACTTGTGTCAATTTTAGATTGTCATTATGTATGATCATTATAAAGTATGTGGTTGCTGACATCGACAGGAAATATAAGTCTGTCCATTGAACTCTATCATATGCATTGAAGTTCTCTGATATTTTGTTCATCATAAATTGGAGTAATTGTTTCTCATTCTAGAATCTCCTTGAATAAAAGAAAAAAAAGGGTGCTACATTTCATAGTTATTTGTAAATTTGATTGGTTGACCACTTATCCCAATAGTTAGAGCTAATAGGAAAGTGGACCAGCCTATGCATCTTCATTTATTAATACTTTCCTCATATGTGAGCAGCTAACTAGACTGGTTCAAACCCAATACATGAACTAACATAATTGGGGATATATTTTTCTTAAATTTTGACGCACACCCTCAGCTGGATACAAACATAGGATCTTCTATTCCAAATCTATGTTAAAGCTATTGTCACTATGATATCATGTTAAAGATGATTGTCTTACCATTTATCACAAAAAGTTTGAGCTATTAGGAAAGTGGACCAATCTATGTATTTATAGTAGTAACAACTATAATTGTTTCTGAATATCTACCATTGGACAAAAAAGAAAAAAAAAAGAAAAAAGTCGAAGTCTATTTTGTATTGGAATATCTCACATTGGAAAATTTTCCAATCCAAGCTAAATTGAAATAGCTCGAGAAGAGGGGGATCAAGGGAACCAATGAGAACTCTTCATTACATAGTACCAAAGATTCATAACATTCTCTATGAGTAGGAGTGTAATGTCAATTATAATTGATGCTTGAGAAAATTTCGGGAGAAGAAACAGATATGAGGGTGTTAGTTATAATTACCCTCATATTCTGTTATAATTTTCTTTGCTATTCCCTACAAGGAGTTAGTTATAATAAGTACATGGTGGAAATTGCTGACATTGATGATCATATTATAGAACGAAAACAATTATCTCAAAGAAGCAAATTTGCTGCAGTATTTAAGCTTAAATCAATTTTCTTTTTGCAGGTGCAGGATGTGGAAGGAGTAGAACTCTGTGGGACTCTGAAGAATGTGGTTGCTATAGCAGCAGGTTTAAGACCATTGCTTTTGTGAACTTTGATATAACCTTTGATCCTTGAAAAATCAGACATTTTAATGAAAATAGGTAATGACTTTATTTTCAGGTCTTGTAGATGGCATGGACATGGGTAACAATACCAAGGTTTGCATGGACATATTCATCTTATAGAATTTGATTTTTCAATGTTGTGTTAACCCTTGTTTGGTATATGTATAGGCAGCAATAATGAGAATTGGTTTAAGGGAGATGCGTGCACTTTCTAAGCTTCTATTCTCATCGGTTAAAGATAGTACCTTCTTTGAAAGCTGTGGTGTCGCTGACTTGATAACCACATGCCGTATGAGTTTGCTATACATTCCTTTTGAATCTATATGCTGAAAGCTACTTATCCCCATGTTTTGACTTGTATATTATGACTTATTATGACAGTTGGTGGGAGAAACAGGAAAGTTGCGGAGGCCTTTGCTAGAAGTGGTGGCAAAAGGTGCTTGTTATACTAGATTACATACTATAAGCACCTACATTTTGTCTATTCCAAAGGACATTTTTTTCAGCGAATAGATGTTAAACTAGAACCTTTGACTTCAGGTCGTTTGATCAGCTAGAAGCAGAAATACTACAAGGCCAGAAGTTGCAGGTAAATGAGTATTAAGATCATCATTGATTGCAAAGTTAGGAAGATCTTATGCATAAATAATAAATGATCCCCCAAGAGAATGAAACCGACAGATACAATTTAAGATATGTGCAGTTGAACAACAATTGATATGACAGATCAAAAGTATATCAAAGTTTTTATCTATTGGATTAAATGGATTTTTCCGTTTGCTTATACTCCACACAAAATTGACATTTCTTTTCAACCAACAGTATGTTTAGTAATTAAGGTTCATCATGTGTATTATTATATTAGAATTCACATCTGAGGTGGTCACTGTAAAATTTACACTAAAAAAATCACCAAAAGAATTCATTTCCATTATTAGGTATTTAGGTAAAACAATTTCTACATGCAATTTCAGAAAGTCATCATGGAGATAACCCTTTATACTAACCAATAAATATAAAATTATTACTTTATTATATTTAAAGTACAACTCTTACTCAATTGCATTAAGTGGGAGTCACTAATCAAATTCCCAGACACACTAATGGAACATGATGTACCTTTTGCACACTAGAATGACCAACACACTGATGGAATATGATATACCATGTTTGGACAAGAACCATTAACACAAATTAATATTAGCACCAACATCTAAAAGTCATTAAATAAACTTTAGGTTTGATAGTAGACGTTACCATATTTACTTGTGCATGCACTTTGTCCTTCTTTAAGGACAGGGCAGAATTTCATGAAGTGTCTTCTTGTAAGTGTTCGAGAGTATAATTTTCACTTATTAAAAGGTACCCCACTTGGTGATGGTGTGATAATAGGAAACCAAGATTCATGCAAAGAATTACTAATTCAAGATAACTAAGAAATTTTCAAAAAACTGTGTATTTATTTATTTTTAGCAAATAATTTAATAGTACCAAAAGACAAATAAACAAAATGATCTCTGAGCAACTCTAAGGATGGCTAAAACTAATTCTATCATCAAATTGACGTTTGCTTGTAAAATTGGAGGAAAAGGAAAAAAGGAAACTAACACACATTTGTTTAGTAGGTAAATAAGAAGGATGTGTACATATTCAATCTTTTTAACTAGATGAAAGAATAAGGTAAGTCACAATTTATATTACAACTTAAATTCTCATTTGAGTTCTTATATATATATATATATATATATATGGAGAGAGATAGAGAGAGAAACGCTCTGCTGCGGACCGCTTGTCGCGCGCTCGTGCATGCTTGAAATGGAAGGCGCCTCGAGTCTCATTTGTTTTTTAAGTGTTTGAGGCGCAGTTTATTTATTTATTTATTTATTTTTTAAATCAACTATTCCTCAAATATAAATTATATCCCGTAAGCATTTAAAATTTTTTTATCGTGAATACTATAACCCAAGAGGGAAACCTGAACCCTAAATGAAAAATCTTATTGGCGTAAACTCATTATAACCCAACCCATAAATCCTAAAATTTTGAATCCTAAATACATATAATATACCCAGTGAGCAACTAAATTTTTTACCTTGAACACTATAATCCAAGAGGGAAGCCTGAACCCTAGAGGGAAAATTTGATTGGCTTAAACCCACTATAACCCAACCCCTAAATCCTAAAATCTTAAACCTTAAATACATATAATATACCCTAAAAAATTAACAAAAAACAAAAAAAAAACATCTGATTCAACCCAGGGCGCCTCTCGCACAGGCGCGTGACGTTTGTCCGCAGCATAGTAAACTCGGCGCGCGCACGTCAACTCTTATTATTAATTCACTTTTTTTTAGCAACATTTAGAATCACAACTATTGTTATTTATTATTACCTTTTATCACAAATTAAGGCATCATCTTTTAATTACTATCAATAAATTGTCATTCGGATAATTCATCACGAACAAATCCATTAAGAAGTGAATTACTGGAATAAATGTTTTCATAATGTAATAGCGTCATTTGATGTATAGACTATAGCCCTCTTAGGTGTATATAATAATGTTGGTGCTAGGTGCCTTGCTTAAATAAAAAAAATTAAACAACTCCTACCATTAAACCACAATTTATTTTTTAATCCTAAACTAGATACGTCAACCTAAGAATGAAATATAATAAACTAAAATATTTACTTTGCAATTTTCACTCAATTGATGGAATAAGGCAGGTGTTTTGCTGATACAAAATACTCGAGCCAATAGCATCTAAATAACACATTATGATTAGTCTAAGATAATCAATTTTCCTCCAATATCAACCATACAATTAGTTATCAAATTATTACCTTTAATTTGGTTGATGGGCGAGAACAACCTCATTTAATAATATACCAAGAAGTTTGGAAAACTAGGAGGATAGTGGTCCCTCGTGGCTCATCCAAAAGTAGTTGGCTAGTGGCTGCAGGCATTGAGTGGCAATAAAAAGACGAAACACTTGCCCTCAGCGCCCCCCGTCAGTCCACCCCACGATCAACATGAAGGAAGTAAATCATGGTAACTGAGGAGGTAGGTGGATGTGGGGGGTGAGTTATACGGAGTTCTGGGATTTACGCCCTGCTAGCCTCGCGATTCGACCCCTTGACCTAAAGTGGCAAACCACCATCCAACTACAACCTCAGCTGAGCCCGTAGGGGCAAGCATTGAGAAAGTTGAAGAGAAAGAGAGACAAGGAAAAGGGAAAGGAGGTCGGTGGTGGCTTGTTTTTTTCTCTATTTGGTTCCCTCTTGGCTTTGGATGATTGGTGCAATAAAGAGGGAGAAGAAAACGAGAAAGATAAGAGGGAGAAAGAGAAAATTGGGAGGGAAGAAGGAAGAAGAGAGAGGAAAGCAACTGTTGTCTCCTCTCTCAAGCGTGACAACGATAATGTGACAAGAAAGAGAAAAGAGGAGAAGGTTGATTGAAGGAGGAAGGGCGGCCGGTGGAGGAGGGAAACCATGTGGTAGCTTGCATCACATGGGGAAGAAAAAGAGGAAGAGAGGGTGCGTTAGGTGGGGAGATAGGTGCATGGAAGAAAGAGAAGAAGAGAGGTGGCGTTCAAGGAGAAAACTCATGAGTGGTAGAGAGATAGAGGAGAGGAAGAGAGAGCCTAACTCCTAAAAAATTTTCTGTTTCATCCCAATTCGACTAAACTAGGATATCCTACTTAAAGTTTTGTGTAACCATAAATTGATCAAAGTAAACCCAAATTGATCATTGGTTCAAACGAATATGGCCCTAATTATTACACATATCTGATTGGTCTCATTTGAACCCAATTCGACTATAACTTGTTACCCAAAATAAAATTTATCCATTCCGTGTAACTTACTTCATCATATTATTTTTTTAAAAAATAATTTAAGATGTGACAATTTTCAATCAATTAAAACTCCATATCTAACATTTAACATCATTTCTCTTTCTTTTGAATTTTTATTTTGGGTTTATTGTTATCTACAAACTTAGTATAAATATAACATGAGTCAATTTTTTAATGAAAAAAACTAACTCATTTAAGAATGAACCAACGCACTAAAAATCTAAAATCTTAAACATTGGGAAATAAAGAAAGAGTTATAAGAACAAAGTTATCTAGTTGAATCACTAGCGAGGTGGACAAGCTTGTGGCAAAATCTTCCCGGAGATTCAAAAACCAACTTGCTTTGTGTAGATACACTAAGGCGCAAAACCCTCTAGAAGAAAGAGAATTTTTTTTTTGGGCATCTTTAGCCGATGAGAAATATATTTGCCTAAACTAAATATATGTTTAGTAAATTCTTTAAGAGAATGACTACTCAACCAATAAAATATATCTAATACAAAACATTTAGGAAAATGACTCTTTTCGAAGAAACGATAAAGTTTTTCCAAATAAAAATAGTTAAAAATTAATTTGCAAAGTCTTTTGTCATACAATTGAGGAATCAGTTTGACTTAATGTGCCCGTTCAGACTTGCATATGCTTGACCTGGTGCGAGCACAATGGCTCTGACGTATCTAGAAAATTCTTGAATGAAGTTGGTGCCATTTATAGTTTATAGATCACTTTGTTTAAATGGTTTCAAATAGATGCTGAAATGGGTATACACATTTGATGTTTTACCATATGTATATATTGTATTGGAAAATTTTATGGGGTCAATTGACTCCATAACTCATGCATGGTTTGATCTGCTACATCTCTATTTGTGTGTCATAGGAACACATAAGGAGAGCTCTTTGTGATGTGAAAAAAAGGAAACAAGGAAAGCCATTTACTTGAAATCCGTTCCTAAACCAACATAGTTGTTTCATCAAACAATCATCCAAACTAATCGTGATAACTGGAAATGCATATCTTCCTTCTTTTCAAATAGGGGTTTCAATGTGCAAGCTAAATCTCATTTTGAGTTGTAGAACTACTGAATTTTAAATAGCTCGTGGTTAGCAATTCTAAGATGATTACATGTTCTAACTTATACCGTGCAATTGTTGAAGGGCGTCTCCACGGCAAAGGAAGTTTATGAAATTCTGAGTCACCGAGGATGGCAAAGTATGTTTCCACTTTTCACAACTGTACATGAGATTTGTATTGGTCAGCTTCCTCCATCGGCAATAGTTGAATACAGTGAACAGCTAACAAATATATCCTCTGTGGAAGGTGTTGCTCAATGCTGTTGAACTGTGTTGTTAAATGTAGACAAAGCGTCTTAACCTGTATTCCTCTCTGATGATGATAATGAAACCACAGCAATTATTCATTGTAGAATAAAACAAGTTGAAAATTAGTAACACTGGTTCCTATGTCGTCCCTTTCATTCCAATAAAAGTTAGCATCTGCAATTTTTATAAAAAGATTCCGCAAAGCAGACACTAGATTTATCAGTTTCATCTAGTGAATGATAGGAATACAGTTAAGACAGACAAACAACTTTAGTGAATGATGACAAAGAAACACACTTATCATTTAAGTAGACTAGATAGATGTCCACATACATATATGTGGCACTCACTCGCACATATCAAATAATTAAGGCACCACAAAACATGCATCAAATTTGCAGCTAGCAACAAACTCAATGGCTGCACACAAACACACAGAGTACAATATAGAGAGACACACTTCTTTCTTTATTATTCCAGTCCAGTCCAATCCAATCCATCGAGCTGATCGATCAGTCGTTGCAGCAGCGATAGAGGACGAACTTCTCCATCGGGCGCTTGCACTCGGCGCACACCACCCGCTCCGTGATCCTGCCGATGTCGCCCGGAAGGATGAGGCGGCTACAGTGCTCCGTCGTCTGGAACGGCGCCAGCGCGTTGGTCAGCGCCGGCACGAACCCCTCCGTTTCCACGTTGGCCTTCCACTTGTCGAACTGCCCCAGGCAATCCACCATCTTCCGCCCGTTGGCCTTCACCATGTCCAGCGACCCCCGGCTGACGATCGCCCACCCCTCGTCTCCCCCGTCGAACGTCAGCATCGTCACCACCTCCTGCATGATGGGGTCGTTCTCGATCGTCCGCCCGTGCTGCATCTTGGAGTGCCACATGCTCTCCAGCCGCACCCAGAAGAACCACACCATCACCGGGTCCTGCCAGTACCCGCTCAGCTTCTCGTTGGCGATCACAGTGATCGCCTTCCTCACCCTGTCCTTGGGGCTGCTCTTTCCCACGTACACCATCTCCAGCGGCACCCGCGCCTCCTGCGACACCCGCCTCATCGCCGTCGTGAACTGCCGGATCCATGCGATGTCCTCCCCCCCGTACAAGCACACATGCCGCCCTTCTCTTATCTATACATATACACATTCAACAACATCGATCGATCGATCTATCTAAATAAATAAACAGAGTAAATCAGTCACATAATTATATGATTAATCAATTCTTACCCATCCGAGCAAGACGGGATCGATTTCGTCGACCAAGAACTCGAGGCGCCAAGTCTCGTCTTTCCACAGCGCCTCCTCTCTGTTGCTGGTGAAGGGAAACGCCAGGCTTCCCCAGATCCACATCATGTGCAGCGCATTGGGGCACACTACCTTCCCCTGAGGATCCAGCACCACCAGCTGCGGCCTCTTGTCGAAGTGCCATATCTCCCTGATGTACCTCACCACCGCCGGCTCCAGCAACGACGGATGGTAAAGCGAGTACCACGGCATGTTGGACGCCAACCGGTTGAAGGTCTCCTCCCTGGAGTTGTCCCAGGGGAAGTGCCGGTCGGTCACCGGCAACCAGACCACCTCGTAGTTTCGATCCGCTCTCTGCTGGTGAGTGTCGTTGTAGATCTGGATGAGCACGAAGAGCTCCTCGTGCGAGATGTCGAGGTCGGTGATGAACAGCATCACGATCTTCCTCCTCAGCACGTCGACGCTCACCCGCTTCTTCGTCGCCCCGTCCACCAGCGGCAGCTCGTCCTTGGACGAGATCATCGCCTTGAGGATCTTCATGTTGTCGATGTGCACCGCCTCGAACAGCCGCAGCAGCAGTTGGAACGCCTCCACGTGCTTCTTCTCCCCTGAATTATATATATATCAATACTGTGAAATAAATTTCAGAATCAAATTTTATGCTAATAATTTTAATTTTGTCTATCGATCGATCGATCTCACCAATGTATCGATATAGTAATTCAAGTTGCTTCATGAGGTGGCCATGGATGTTGCTAAGTTTGTGGGCTAAACTCGAGAGCTCCCATGCCTCTGTTGTCGCAGTAATGTACCTGCTCAAAAGAACAGGGGCCATCGTTTTATATATATTTTCATCAAAATAAACGGAATCAATGTGATCTTTAAATTACTCGTGGCCCAATCCGATGAGGGAGATGATCTGAGAAGAACAGGCGACGACGCTTCTTATGGTCCAGTAGACAGCGGTGGGAATATGAGTGAGGGCCATGGCCATGTCGGGATTTTCCAGCGAGATGTAGTCGGAGGGGAGGTCCTTGAACTGTATGATGCACTTGGTCACGTCGAGCATGGCCTTGATCAGGTTGTTTAGGGCGTCGAAGCGCGGCTTCAGCGCGTCGGTGTGCTCCAGGATGTCCGGCAGCTGCTTGAGCAGCGCCACCGACTTCGCCAGAGGGTTCACCGTGTGGAGCTGGGCGGTGAGCCAGAACTCGCCGTAGCTCACTGCGAACGCCGCCATCGCGATGACCACCTTGGCATCCCAAGTGTAGGAAGTCAGCGAGTTGAACAGCACCATGGTGGTCGAGTGGGCGTCGCCGCCGCCGGAGCACTTGCAGGTTATCTGGTGTCACAGCAACGCACGCATGGCGGTTATTTGAAAAAATGCATGATCGAAGAGCTTCATTTCGATTTATGTATAACCTCGCAGGAAATCCTGTGAATGGTGTACGCCAAGGCTTCGAGCATTCCGACAACATCAATGTGATGCACCTTGTCGTCCACTAGCTCCTGGTGCGTCTGAGGTGTCTGATGAAGTTTTAGACAAGCCATCAAGACCAAGAAATTCGATCGAATTTTTTTTCATGAACATAATTAATTACCACAATGACGGTGGGAGTCGCCCTCTGCAGAATGTCCTCCACGAGCCGCAAGAGCGACCTCGTATCGATCTCCCTCCCGTCCGGGGAGTGCGTGGCGATGATCTGCTTCACCACCGCCTTGTCGTCGGAGGAGGAGAAGAGGTGGGCGGAGCGGTCGCTCTTTATCAGTTGCAACTTGGGTTGCACCGCCGTGGGCATCAGGGCTGTTGCTGTTGGCGCTGGCATCAGGGTTGTTATTGGCGCTGGCGCTGGCGCCGTGGGTGTCAGACCCGCAATGGCCGGTGTCCCTGTGGACGTCAAGCCCGCCATTTCCCAACAAGCTAGAGAAGTCGAGGAAATAAGGAAGGTTGTGGAGGCGGAGTTGCGGGAGGGTTGGTTGGGTTTATATAGGGCATGGAAAAGAAGAGGAAGAGGAAGAAATAAGAAGAATATATAAAGAGGGGACAGGACTACCGAATTGCTTTGTTCTATAATTTTGCTTTGTTCGATGGCAATTGCTTTGTTCTTTAAATGCTCTAGCGAACCGAACCTTTGCTTCGTAGCAGAGGCTTCCTTTCACTATGGACAAGATTTTGATGTCTAGATCTGGGCAGTGGTGGGGGTATTTAGAGCATCCAATCACTGTATGCCCACGTCGACTTGCAGCTTTGATTCCTCGAATTTTATTGACTTGCAGCTTTGATTCCTCGAATTTTATTCGACATTCTACAAATGTTTTAGGATAGATATGTCACACTTTTCTTTAAAACATCATTCCTTCATTAATTGCATATAATACATATAGAATTTTAGTAGGTTGAGAATTTTACTGTGCAAATTTTACGTAAACTTTTAAAAAAATCGATTTGAAATTTTTATTTGTGCTTAATATGGGGTGGTTTTTTCGTTTTCTTTCTTTTTCAGTTGTACATGGATTCATTTTTTATATTGAGTAAAATTTTTTTTTTTTTTTGGTAAATGATGATTTTTCTTTTTTCTTTGTTGGTTTCTTTTCTTGTCTTCTCCTCAATTTAGTCATCTCGATAGCCCGTGGGATAATTATTCTATCCAGCGTCAAGTTAAGTTTGATTGAATATTTAATAACAGAATAATCTAAATGAGTGATTAGACATTTGATATTTAAAAATCCATTAGGAAAGTCAACATGACTAGATGTTTGACATGGACCGAAGTCCAAGAAAATTATAGAGGATTGGATGCTTAGCTAGGGATAAAATTTTCTCATGTCAAAGAAGACTAAATATTAGGTAAATTTGAAAGTCCTAGAAAAGATATATCTAAGCAATGAAAGTTTGACAAATCAAGAGTGACCTAAAGTTAGGGTTAGAGTGATGTTATAGAGATAAGGAGTCTCTTGGCAAAAGATATCCTAATAGATTAAGGTTAACTTAATAATAGATAAGGATAAAATCTTGATAAGTTGAGGTTGACTTTAATGAGCTATGATAGAGAGTGCTAAATTCAACGTGAATGATGTGATATTATTCATGCCGACTTTAATATGCATAGGAGGAAGTCTGAGAGACCTAGTCTCTCAGCATGAGTAAATTTCAACCTTATGAAGGCTAAAAATTAGTAGAAGGATGCCCCCTAGACTTAGGGAGTTGACTGGGGAGAAAACTCAACTTGGGGAGTCAACTAAGCGAATAGTAGTTTAGAAGAATGAGAAAAAAATATGAATAAAAGGTTGTTCAACCTACTGATCAGTCGATCGATGCATTGACAATCGACTCCAGCAGTCAACTCAGGCTAAACTATGAAAGTTAACTATATGATATATAGTCTGACTGATGTTCATCATATAGTCAATTGATGGTTATTTAAGAAGATAACTTTTTTTATATAATCTAGGTATTCGATGACCAACTCGATCTTATGAAAATTTTCATCGGTCATCAGAGTAAATTAAAAAGTACTTATGAAAACTCATCCAAGAGATTAGTGTTCTTAGAATTGTGATCCCACTGAAGAAAAATTCATGCAGTGTCCCATAGCTAAGATTCAACCCTTAGATATCCAACTAACTTCTCGCAGAAGGAGCTAACCATTGCACCGTTACTCCGAGCAAAAAAGATTAATGAATATATTGATGATACATATATCATATACTAAGATTTTGATCAAAATAATTTAAATTTCACCAAAATCATTTCAAATTAATCAAAATTATTAAAAAAATAATTTTAGAAGCTACTAAATAGTTAGTACATTATTAAACAATATTGTATTAAATGTTACAAATTATAACAACTATATAATACATTGTACCAGTTAGTTATAACTATTATAATAGTAAAAAATTATAATAGTTTTAAAAATAAAAATAATATTATAACAATTACTTGATATATTTTATATGTTATAATAACTAGCGATAACTATTATAATAATACTAAGATAAGAGGTATTTTAGATAGAAAAATAATTGATGGTATGCCTTTTTGATTTTTTTTAAAGGGTTGATTTGATATTTCTTTTAATTTGGGATATTGATTTTTGTTTTTTTTAAAAAATATATTTATTAAAGTGTTATACTAGCAAACCTGCGGAAGTTTTTTTTGTCAAAATTATTTAAATTTAATTAATTATTTTAATATTGTTATATCGGTTTTTTAGAATAATATATCTTTGATTTAACATACTGTTTTATAAGTTTGACTCATTCAAATTATGGTATTAATTGTTGTAGGCCTATTGTCGCTAGGCAATTGTGGCACATAATATCTTTTTAATTTTTAAAATATTTAAAGATTGAATTGTAATTTTAATAAATTAAAAAATAATTTTTTAATGGATGATTCATTTAAAAATATTGAATTGATAGATTTATTTGTTGAGTTTTTTTTATATTTATTTTGATGGAGGATAGAAAAATTTTCCGTAAAACATTAATAAATTTATTTATTTATATATATATATACCTATTTATTTATTTATTTTATTTTATTTTTTTTTTGCTTTTCCAATCCATTTCTTCTTTCCTCTGATCCGATCCCACACACAGATGGAAGCGGCGGCGTCGAAATGGATGACGACGGCGACTCCGATGATACCATCGCTTCTCCGTTCCCTCCCGTTTTCCAACAACTACCCAACAACTAGATCCTCCTCCTCCTCCTCCTATTTCTTCACCGGAAGGCATCTGCAAAAACAACCACCGCGTGTCTCTGCTTCCTGCGCAACTCCACCACTTCCCTCGTCGTCCGCCGCGACTTCCTTCCAAGGCATGGTGTTCGATGTTGGCCCCTCGCCTTCCTGGGACAGCTACGAGGTCGGCTCCCCCGTCGTCAAGCGTTACCTCGGCGACGACGAGGCGCGCTGGCTCATGTGGTACCACGGAAGAGGCGACAATGTTGACGGGGACTCCATCGGCATCGCAGTGTCCGAGGACGGCATTCAATGGAAGAGGGCGACCGGTGCGGTCGCTTCCGGCGACGACGTTGGCCAAGTCATGCGCCCCAACTCCGACTGGTGGGCGTTTGACACGGCCAGCGTCAGGCCCTCGGACGTCCTCATCATGTCCAGCGAGAAAATCACGACTCCGGGCGCCGTCTACTGGCTTTACTACACCGGATTTAGCCAGGAGAAAGTGGAGATCGCTAGTGAGGGAGCGGCATACCATTCTCTCCCTCGGTTCGTGTCTCTTCCTGGCCTCGCCATCAGCCAAGATGGCCGCTACTGGGCGAGGATCGAAGGCGAGCACCACAGCGGCGCCCTCTTTGAGATTGGTTCCGCAGGGGAGTGGGACTCCTCCTTCGTGGAGTCGCCAAAGCTTGTGTACCATGGCCGAGAGGATCTGAGGATGTACTATCACTCGTTCGATCAGGCGAACCGCCGTTATGCCATTGGCATAGCCAGGTCCAGGGATGGGATTAGGTGGGTGAAGCTGGGGCAGGTCCTTGGCTGCGGCCCTTCGGGAGCTTTCGACGAGGCTGGTGTGAGGAATGCCCATGTCGTGAGGAACCAGATAAATGGTTCGTACTTGATGGCCTACGAAGGTTTATCTGTCGACGGGGTATCACATATTGGCTTGGCGGTGTCTCTGGACGGATTGAAGGACTGGAGACGGTGCAATGGCAAGCCAATTCTTGAGCCTTCCACTGACGAAGATGCATGGGATAACAAAGGAGTAGGGGCGCCGTGCCTGCTCCAAATTGCAGATGGAAGGAAGGAAGAATGGAGGTTGTACTATATGGGCATTGGTAAGGGCAGAGGAACCAGGATTGGAATGGCTGTATCTGATGGCTTGGAGCATGGTGAATTCAAGAAATGGGTGGGAGCCCAGCTTTAAGCCAAGATCCATGGTTTGTCCTTATACATTCTTTACTTTTATTTTCAGCTATTAGAGACTAAAGTTAGTTATTAGTTTGCTTTACCAACCAAATGAGAAAATGCCTATAGATCAATTGGAGACTAACCTTGCAACAATTTTTAAGACCCAGCACCTCAACTACACACTTTTCATTTCCAATTTTGATATCTAGAACCTGGAATCACCTCCACCACAAGGTCACCTGGTGGAATTTTCATATTCAATGGTAGAATAACACAAATACAAAAGTAAGAAGATGAACAATTTAATGTAGGTTAGAGTAACCCTATCCTACAATAGGAATTCCGAGTTAATACTGCGAGAGCAAAAGCACAATCAAAATTGAGCAAAGTACTGCCCACCCATATCTTTGTCAACCCTCCACTCTTTCTCTCAACACTAATGAAAAAAACTTTAGAAAATCTCACCTCTAGCATTCCCCAATTCCTAGAGAAAAAAACACTACTATCTATAAATAAAATGGCATCACACAATGTTCAAACACACTCTAAATTTCCTCCTAAACTGTAGGTCATTTCATAGGTGAGAAAACTCACAACCTCCTCCTTTGTAGTCAAAATCTCACCTTAAAATTGATGAAAATAATTAACCATGCGCTATGTAGTATAAGTTAGAGTGTTGTTGGCGCATGTACTATTAGGCCTGTGAAACACTTGCTAATCATAATAAATTTTCATCTCAATGAGCAGCAGCTCCATTGCTCTTGATAGATAATCCTCCAAAATGATCTACTTCAACCTACTCCACCACTACATATGTAAGTCATATGATCCATGTCCTTATCTTCATCTTTGCCAATTTTATGTGCGATTAGTTTGGTTGATGTTGTTACTTAACCATGGATGAAGATTCTTTGAATTTCTCTACTAGCTAATAATTTATGGATATGCTTGGTCCATATGATGTTAGGAGGTGCCTTGTGTCACTTGACCGCTCTATATATGCTACCAATTTCACATGCCTTGGGGATATCTCCAGATGATACATGCACAACATATATGTTATGTAAAGCCACTTTACATGAGCCGCCTCATCTCTAAGACGACTCATTTGTCCTAAGATGTGTTATGCTCGACCATGTAACTAGAGTCTGACTGCATTGAGAACCTCCACTTCTAGTCATCCCCCGAATTCAATGTAATGATTACGCTTATATGAAATGCGTCAAACAGCTATCCTTGTGTAAATATGTATTGAATAAGCTGAATCCAAATATCAAGCTGTAGAAGCATTTTTCCTCTATAATGGCATGAACAACATTTTTAGCCTTAGCTATGTAAACAATGGATTCTGACATTACTATATGGTTTGCACCTGTATTGTTGAACATCCTTTGAAGACCTAATTCTGGATTAAGTTCTACGTTGTTGAGATCCTTGCTCATGAGACTTTTCCTTCCTAACCCCTCTCTAAGTAACTAGTCAGTCCCTACTTGAACATGAAACAATAGCTTTAGACTTTCTTTGAGTAACATATCTTATAGCTTTATTTGTCATCTTCTATAGAGTCACCTTATCTATCCTAAAAACAAGGACAATATCCATAAAAGGATTAAACGAATTAAACAATAAAATAGTAGATGTTTATGCTGAAGTCACCATTTGAGATCTACTGTCTAATCTTGGTAAACTTATTTATGAAAACTTAGAATGTCTTTAGGTACTCTATCAAGTTTTCTTCTCATACGTAGCTTACATAATCTCCTTATGAGATGGATTTAGTAAACGATACTATTTGTCATGTAATCCACCTCCAATTTTTCCCAAACATGATGCTATCTATAGTCAGATGGTAGCAATGATTTTTGCCACCTCCAACTTTTAATCACTCTCTTTGATTCCATGATAGTTTACCATTCTCTCTCTGCAAGTAGAGAACCATAGATCCACTAGATTAATATATCTAATATTCTCAATCACCACAATGAGAAACTGAACCTCCCATCGAACCTTTGAATAAGAACAAAAACCTTTGATATTTATTGACATTTTTCTCATCCTTATCTCTCATGTTAATTGCTTTATGTACTCCCAACACAGAATGCACTTCTAGAAAATTGAAAACTTAAGCGTTAAACTTTGACATTACTTGTTTAAATCACAAATGTCTCTGATATCACTTGATTACATTGTAAAATTCTCTGCAATGTTTGTTATAATTTTTCATATATGTAGTTTCAAATTTCAATGTCTTTAAAATGTAAAATCACATTCACCGCGAGGCTATATGGTTGAATCTTCAGTTGTAAAATAACACAAACACACAAGACTGAATTAAAAAAAAACAATTTCATATGGTTCAACATAAGTCTACTCCACGAGGAGAAGTTAAACTCTATAATATGTAAGAGCAAAAGTGAAATAAAGACCAGGAAAAGTATTTCTCAAACCTTGTTGTACAACATACCTCTCAATTAGCAATCCTATAAAACCACCTTCTCTCTAATCAATATGATATCCCACAATTTCAAACACGCTTTGAGGTATCTCTTAGGTTCCTGAACATCCCGTCCCTTCTCGATGTACCTTGACAAAACTAGTGAAACCCTAAAACAAGATTCACTGCTCATTGGGCAATTTCTAGAACAAATGGATCATAATTCAGGCAGTAGGCACTAGGGTGCTGGTGGTGGATGGGCTGTTGTGCCAGTGCAGGACTCACCGATCACAACAGGAGAGTCTAAAGCACTCAAGTGGATAGGTGAGGCATAGATAAAAGTGGATCTTGCTTCACCGTCTAAATTTTATTGCATGAGGCATTTGGTTGTGGAATTTTAATTGGTCATTATATAGCTAATGCATCTAGAGTAAGATTGATCCTTTAAGTCTCTTGTTTTCCATTGCCAATTTTCTCATATGAGGGAACCTCTATTACCATTTAAGATACTAATGATTATTTTCATCGTTATCTATTTAACAATCACCTAGATACTCCTCAATCATCTTGATTTTGGTATGGGTTATTTTCTTCCTTGTGTTTGGGGATAGAGCCTCAAAACGTAGAAAGATCCATATAACCGACCCTATCTAGTGGAATAAGACTTGATTGTTGTTGTTGTTGTATTTTCTTGTGTTTCTTTTCAAGAAGTTTTCCATCAATTTTGTGCATACACATGATTCATTCCTATGTTCTTGGGTTCATTGTATTTAGTTAGGTAAATCCTATCTCATATTGGCAAGACCATTGTCTCTGTGGAGTATTTTCGTTTAGGTAAATCCTATTCTTCACAACTGCTCCAGAATCATCTTCTCTCTTCCTACCTTTGATGTCTTTTACTCTTTTTTCACATAAATTTCAACTATCAATTTTATTTTTCAGATGCTTGTTTGGAAGATAAAAGGGTCGACAAGTATTGAGAAGATTGATAAAGAGATTAATGCTTGCAATAGGATACCGATTGATTTTTTTTTTTAATTGGATCTATTGAGTGGGTTTATCTTGTGAAAACGACTTGCAATTGATGGTTGAGGATTTATGTGAAGATTTTCATTATGCCTACAAGATAGCTCTACGGAAGATGATTTCATACTGATGAGTCTTGATGAATTTTGGACTCTTGCACAAAGTATTTGGTTAGTGCATGATAATTAAGTTTTTTTCCCCCCACGTGTTTAGTTAGGTAGAATCTGATGCTATTTGAATTATGGTAGGTACCTTGTCGTTGATCTCCACACACTCGTCACAAATCGAGTTTGATAGTGTTCTAAAAAGCTATCAACTTAATATTTGAGATGGAAGATCCATCTAAAACCCATAACATTCATAAGTGTTGGAGACTAAGCTCCATGTTTTATTGGGAAGAAAGAACATCAAATTCTATATCTATGCTGCCATTTCGGTCCTTGACGCCTGTGCAAAACAAGATAGCACTTATTATAAAGATTGCTAAAGCTCGTGGAGAGGGTATTAGAGCATTGTGCATAGAAGATGCATCATAATTAATTTAGTTTAATTTGCAACCTATTATTTAATTGACAAATTGAATGCAATTACGAAGACAATTATTTATTGCACTCTTTTAATACAACAAAATTTGAAAAATAAAAAGTTTTGTTATTATTATTATTTTGTCAGACTGCCATGACAATTTTAATACATCACAATCAAAATAAATTTAAATTTAATACCAACCTGCACGGGTTACGAGCCTAAGCTGGTCGGTGATAGGTTTGAGTTGATAACATTTTAATCTAATCCATTTAAATTATTTGGTAAAACGAGCTAATTCGAGAACCCAATCTAAATGGATGGGTCTAACTCTGTGGGAGTTTTAAATATTGAATTTACTTTATTTATTTTAATATTTAATTTTATTTTATATTATGGCCTATCTTAATAAAAAAACCCACGCATTAAATTGGCCTGCTAATTATATCTTAAAATTTTGATTATTAACTTTGGACATTAAATACGTCATGTCATCTCCAAACATCAGATCCATTCATTCTAACAAAATATATAAAAACACACGAAGGCAAATTAATAAAAAAAAAAGAGGCTAAAATATCCAAAGTTTTAAGAGTAACTAACGATAGAGAGAAATTTTCTCATAAAAAATTAGACCTTGTCTATTTTGTTGAAACAGAAGACAATATGTCGATTAGATTTTTTTTTAATTGCAAAGTATTTGGGAGAGTTAAGATACCATTGCATTTTAAGGACAAATTTGAAAAAAAAGGAAGTAGTAAAAAAAAAATCTATCCAATCATTATGATTAGTCTAAATTAATTTTTATAACGAATTAATCATGATAAATTGAGTATCGAGTAAATTTAAATTTAAGAAAAAAAACACGGAAGAGAAATTTTCCCCCCCATAGATTTTTTCTTTTTTTTAATAGAATTTAAAACTGAATCAATAACATATCTATTTTCGTAACAGAATTTAAAACTGAATTTTTTTCTTTTTTCGTAACGGAATCTAAACTTCAATCTTCACGAACATATCTATTTATAGGTAAATAGATTTCTGCACATGTATCTACTTGGATCAATGGCCGACCACAATCTTCAACTCGGAAGTAGCACCGCCGCTTCCACCGCCTGCGACCAGGAAATCCTCAACTATGATCAATTGGCGGAGGTTTTCTCCTACCTCCCGGCCAAGAACCTAGCCCGCCTCCAACTCGTCTCCAAGTCCTTGAAGGACATGATCACCTCCGATCCCCTCTTCCACCTCATGCAATCTTACCACAACGCCGCCGCCGCCTCCGCCATCTTGGTCGACAACTGCTATTCTCCCCTGCAGTTGTGCCCCCTCGATCCGGACGCCGGCTTCCCCCGGGCCTCCTTGGATATCCTCCCCCGCTACTACGACGGAAGGATCCTTTGCTCCGCCGGCGGTCTCATCTTCTACCTGACAAAAGACACTATTTTCTACAGCATATTCGCCTATAACCCCGTCCGTCGCGACCCCTGGCTCATCCGTATTCCCCCCGACGGCGGCACATTTTACTCCGGCTTGGCCGTCGAGTTCACCGACGACGGTGACGGCGTGACGGGCGACTACAAGCTCGTCTACCTGACACCCGAGGATGATCGGTCCAACTTGTACCGGTGCCGCGTGTACGACTCGGCGGCCGGGGTTTGGACGAGGGACGAGATGATCCACCACGGCAGCCGCAACTTGAACTTTCAGAACCCGGCGGTGCACCGAGGGGCCGTCTTCTGGGCTTCCGTCTGCTCGCGGTACGTCGCAACCGATCCCTACGTGATGTCATACGAGATCGCCACGGGGGCCGTCGAGTTTCTCGCGATGCCCGAGCTCGACGACGGCGCTGTGGAGTTGGGGAACGATATGATCAGCGTGGCAGTTTGGGAGGAATCGTGGCTGTGCCTGGTGCATTACCGTCGACGTTCCGGCACGTTCAGTGTTTGGAGATGGTCTGCTACGGATGATGAACGTTCATGGGTATGGGTGAAGCTGAATGAGGAGTTTGTAATTTATGACTTGGAGAAGGCAGAAAGCGTGAGCACGATGTTGGTATGTGACGGCGGGAAGGAGAAAGGGATGGTGCTGGTGTTCAACGTACAATTTGAATCCTACGTTTACTCGTTCAAGCACAGAGCTGTAACGAGACTGACGATGAGCAAGTGGTCGTGCTGCTTTTACTTCATGCCCTACGCAAATACTCTACAGCCTTCGCGCGGACGACTGATCACCAATTAAGGAATTAAGCCGATCAGCTTGCACTAGCTTCTTTCTTTTTTTTTTTTTTAATTTTTTTAAAAATCCAGTTATCAAACTTTGAGAACAGATTGGTTCCAATTAATTTTATCGATTTGGTCTTAAATAATTTTTTTCTGTTAATCATTAGGATAAAGCAATGTCTAAATAAAACAATATGAACGTTGGACCGCTAAATTCGAGTCAAAATGAATGAGGGTGTATGTTAAGAACAATTAAGTGGGAATAGCTAAGTGAGAATTATTAGTAGGAGTCCTAGAGTTAATTATGTGATGATTGACTATAGACATTTTGTATCATATTCTATTATTAATAAAGACATTTTTGGTTATTATACTTAATTACTTTGTATTTGTGTCAAATAACTAAGTATAATAATGTCCTTGAGTAGTAGGTTTTTATCTGTATTATATCGATTGGTTGAATCAATAGTGAGATGATGTAGAGAACACTACTCTAAACCATTCCTAGTCAAATGAGTCAATATGAGATATTGAGCTCATTCATTTGAGTGAGTCTACACGGGGATCAAGAAACATAAGATTAACTAAGGATGACACGGTCTATGTCTCATTGGTCAATCTAGATATCGAGGATAGAAGGACAAGGTCATACATTATCGTAGTCACGAAGGTTAAGTCGGATCTCGACTTTTCTTGTTACTTGGGTAGCAATGATGCATTGCTGGATGTCGCTCATTGCTTATGTGTCTAAAGTGGTTTAGACACATTGCCAACGTTATGAGAACCTATTGGGTTACACACTAAGGGCACGATGCTTTGGAGATTAATTGATCTTGGTTTGACTAAGATTTGATTCGAATTCGATTAATTGAGTTAGACTTAAGTGAATCCAATTAGATTATGTGATTGAGTCTAATTTGAGTTAGACTCATTTAGATTAGACTCAACCACTTAATTATGGATAATATTCATTAAAGGGTTTAATAAAATATTATTTAAGAGGAAGGCTAAGAGACATTCTATTCATTAGATGAATAGAATACTAAGAGTCTCAAGTGATACCAAGATGCTTGATCTTCATTGGATTTTATTAGCATTAAGATGAGAGGTCTTCATTAGATGAGTATAAATACCCCCCCCCTTGTCAAAGGCTAGAGGGTGCATCTCTCTTCCTCTTCTTTCTTCCTCCTTGTCCATGGAGGTTCTTGTGCTTTGTGAACCATCCTAAGTTGCTAGTACAACTAAGGTGATTCCTCTCCGAGGCGTAGATCGTGTTTGTGTGGATACGCATAGAGGCACGAACACTTGAACGTGCAAGAGATCCGGCAAATCAAAGGACTAGCGGGATAAGCGAAGGGCACGCGACAAAGGTATTCCTATAAGATAGGAATTGTAGATCACTTTGTATGAGTTTTTCTTTCGCATGGATCGCTCGAGAGATCTTATTTCCGCTGCGATTTTAAATATTATTACCTATAGATCCCTATAGTGGTATCAGAGCCACTTGCGAAAGATCATACAAAGTTTAGAAAACTTTTATATGTGATATAGAAGTAGGATATAATTTTATTATAGATTGTATAATGTATGAGCATTTGTCGAGATACAAAAGTTTGTGTTGATCAAACTAAAAGTCTATAGCATCATCATATGAAATATGAAAGTGTGCTATGATGCGAATGTACTTGACAAATTTTATAACTTATGGTTTCGGCTCATGAGCATTTTTTCAATCATAATAAAAATTGATGTCCTAAATCTATTGTATGTGATTGATGACATGGTACATGATTATGACCTTAACCCCAATATGATTGGATGAATATGTGTGTGTGTGCATGTTGTAATTCATAATACAACATGCGTGTCGTGTCTTGTCTCTATTTTTTCAAGTTGTAAAAATAGATTTAGACTCGAATGTAACTCGAGTTTTCCTACATTGTAATGTACAAAAGGAGTAGTAGAGTGTCCATTGAAGAATGAAGTTACAAGAAGGATGCCGACCGCACATGATGACCGAAGGATGCACTTGGAGAAGATGTTATCCCTAGGTTGACCATCGATCTTCTCATTGGCTTGGGAAGATCGTAGTATACGGGCCATAACCATGTCACGTTTTATCGCTTATATATTGATATATGCAATGTGTGTATGTGATGCATGATTAGATAAATAGTTATCTCAATTAAGTCAACTCAATATGTCTACCAAAGTTTGGTACTCATAAACTACCTCGATCATTTGTTGTTGGGTTTGCCAAAGCAAAGTGACGCATTTTATCTTGGTAGAGTGTGAGAGGACAATTGTGATGTCCCGCTATCAAACTTTGGGTGAGACTTAACTAAGTCCCCTCAATTAGATTGAGAAACTTGGAGGCATATTCCAAAAGTTGGGAAAATTGGGTAAGAGAATAATTATTCCATGTCTTGGGCGATTAGCCAAAGCTAACTCAAAATAATGTGTAATGTGGATCTTGACCCTTTGTTTCAAAGAGTTGCATGAGATGTAATTAGTAAAATGTTACCTACCTAATTATACCAAGTCTTGAGCAATTAGCCAAAGCTAACTCAAGATGAAGTATAATATGGATCTTGTCCCACATGAATAATGATTGCTATTTGATTTGGAGCTAGTAGTGTTGGTAAATTGAGTTTGCCTACATCCATGACTAGCCCCAACCAAAGCTCTACGATTCAGTGGGAGCATCATTTAATTAAAAGCCTAATTAAATGAATTAGATATGATACTTATTTCTACATAATTCTACTGTTGTAGATCACTATGTCGTCTAACACGTCAAATACTCTCTCTCTGCGATCCGTCCTTGAGAAGGACAAGCTCAACGGAGCTAATTTCCTGGACTGGTACAGAAACTTGAGGATAGTCCTAGTGCAACATCGGAGATACTCGTCAGCGCTTGCACCCAAGGGCTAGCGGAAGGAGACTTCTTTCGGTCCTTGGTAAGGAAGTCCCCCGCCAGTTTTGATGACTTGCTAGGATGCTCGGTCAAGCATGTCAACGTGGAGGAGGTACAGTACGCCTGGCGCAAGGACCCAGTCGTAGCCCCTCCTCTCGCAGCCCCCTGGTCGGATAGGAAGGAGCCCCCGACTCCGGCAAGGGGAAAAGATCTGCCGCCCGGAAGGGATCACTGGACCGGCAGGCGTCGGTTGGTGGAGACAATAAACACCGAGCAGGTGGAGACAGTAGACACCGTGCAGCCGGAGACATTGCCCAAGTACTGCAATTATCATGGCAGTTCGACTCACTCCATAGAAGAGTGTCATGCCTTGAAGAAGAAGTTTTCGGAGGAAGCGGATGCCAAACTGCGGGAAAAATGGAAAAAGGCAGGGTATAACCGAAGGTCGCCACGACGAAGCCCTTCCCCTCAACGACGGCCTGCAAGGGGAAACGAAATCCGATCGCGGTCCCGATCGCGATCCAAAGGTAGGAGCCGGGGGCCCGCGCCCCGAAGATCCCCTTCCTTGGAGAGAGATTCTGAAAAGGGCAAAGCTCCTATGCGGGACCCCTCTTCGGGCCACGTAGGGGTCATCTCTGGAGGAACTATTGCTGCTATGTTTGATGCTTCAAATTTAAAGAATCATTGTTGTTATTGACTATCAAATTTCCAAGGAGAAGATAGAATCAATAATTATATTTTTTAATCATCAGGTGGATTTAAAGAACTCAAAATTTAATCTCCACCGTTTAAAATACAGCACTGGTGCGAGAAAGTTCCCTCAATGTTTCAGGTCGATCTAACATTAAAACTTAAGAAAATATAATTCTTCTACCAATGTTGTTTTAAATCAACCATGACATAGAAAACGTTGAAGAAACCTCACAATGATCGGCTTTTAGACATTTGAAAATCATAAATCTCGATGATGATATTGAAATCCTTCCAAATTCAAATTTTTAGGTTCGGCAGGATCGATATCATGAAAATAATACAAATATAATCTAAATCCGATGCAAAGAAAAGGAAAGAGAGAGAAGAGAAAGAAGAAAATAAACGACGGCTAAATAATTGTATTCATAAAATTTAAGGTTTATATATGAGAAGGAGATATATATAGATAAATTTAAAAGACTAATTCTACTCTAGATAAATTCTATCCTTATATAAATAATTTTTTATTATATATTAACAAGATCCATCTAAAACTCATAAGATTCATGGTGGAAGCAAGAGCGGAGCTAGCAAGTATTGGTTTACTCGTGCTTGAGCCCTGACCCAATTTTTTTTTTTTTTAAACATGCAAAGGTAAGGTATCCCATACAAATTCTTTATAAATCAATTCCATATGAACCATAGAAAATTATCACCAGCAAAATAAAATTTTCTCCAACAATCAGGTCTCACACGAGCGATCAACCCGGGCAGATCATTATAGCTTGGATAAATTTTATTTTCTGGCTTTGCCATTGAGAGTAAGGGTTGGGAACTAAGCTCCATATTTTATATGAAGAAAGAATATCAAATTCTATAATTATCGCAACACGCCAGTTCGGTCCTTGACTGATTGTGCAAAACAAGATACCAATTATTATAAAGATTGAAAAAGCTCATAGAGAGATGCCCCTAGGGCGTAACATAGACGATAGATACATTATATTTCTGGCGTAATAGTCAGGGGGCGATTCTCAAGAACTGATGACTTGTATGGTTTATCCCACTATGCGTTTAATGACTTTGTATTTGAATTAATCTCCCTTCGTTTTTGTGAGACCGACTCTAAAAGATATTAAGATAACGAATTTATCTTTTTGAGAAAACTCATGAGAGGGTATTAGAAAAAATGATTAATGAGGTTTTTCCAACCTCGGGTGATCGGCCCGGCATCATCGAAGTTTTCCACCAACCACCAGGATAAATCGGGAAGCACTCGCGATGAATGGTCTAGAAGTCCAATATCCCAGAGTTCACACCTCATTTGCATGAGGGGTATTAGAGGCATTGCATATAGAAGATCATCTTAACTAATTTATTCTAATTTAAACCCTATTATTTATTTTGCACATTGAATGCTATTAGGAAGACAATTATTTTTGACACTCTTTTAATGACTGCCATGACAATTTTAATACATTGCACGATCAAAAGAAGCATATGTCATTTAAATGGAATGGAAGTAGATCTTCTGTCTCATTTTACCCTTTGTCCCACCTATCTCACACATCGACGACGATCATCGTGTCATCGGATCATCGATCGAACATCATCGACGGTCTACGATTGTCGCCTCGAACAAAACTATACCATGGGGGTAGAGTGAACGCGTCGGGATCATCACAATTGCGATCTTGCCGGATTCACCGTCGAATTCGGCGAGATTACAATTGCAGCGATTCCAATCGATTTACCGTTCTTTCAGGATATCATTTGATTCGGGATGACGATAAAAACCATTAATGATGTCTGATTGATGATCGGACAATTCACCGGTCGTTATCGACAAGTGTGAGACAGATGAAATAGGGATCTTTGGGAGTGAAGATCCCGTCTGCATTTAAATACTCTTAAATTTACTACACAGATTGACAAAAGCGAAACTCACGCTTCGAATTTTTATAATCATAAAGAACCATCAATTATTAATTAAAATTTACTTTTATTTCAATAGAACAATTTTTTTATTTTCTATAATTAAAATTTTATTTGGCTGGTCAATTAATAGAGACTGTAAGTTATTTTTTCTTAATTTAGATTTACTTTTTCTTTTTAAATTTATTTAGTTACAATTGAGTTTTTATTAGGTTATAAATATTTTTAATGAATTTAAATTTTGCTATGTTAAATAATATTTTATATTGTATAATACGTCTCAATTTACTTAATTTATTTTAATATTTAATTTTATTCTATCTCATGGTCTATCTTAATAAAAAATCATGCATGAATGGACATTCTAATTATAACTTAAAATTGTAGTTATTAACTTTGGACATTAAGGGAGTATTTAGTTTGCATTTTTCAGACTGTTTTTTATTTTTATTTTCTGTATAAAAATGCTATTTTCTGGAAAAACATATTTGATTTGTATTTTCTAACTTTATTTTCTAGAATAAAACATAGTATTTTCTGGAAAATTGGAGAATAAAAAAAATTATTTTTTAGAAAACGAGAAAATGTAATTTTCTGGAAAATGAAAATGAAAAATAAAATAAACCAAACGCCCCCTAAATAAGTCATGTCATTTTCAAACTTGGATCAGTTAATTCATTCTAATAAAATATATAAAAACACACGAAGGTAAATTAATATAATAAAGTTAAAAATTCCAATGTTTTAATAGGAATTAATCTAGAGAGTAATATTTTTCTCATAACAAATTATACATTTTCTATTTTGTAGAAATAGAACTCAATCTGCTATTAGAATCTTTTAGTTGCGAATTACTGTGGGAAAGTTATGATACCATTGCATTTTAAGGGTAAATTTGAAAAAAAAAAAAAAAAGAGAAGGAAATAGTCAAAATAAAATTTATCCAATCATTATGATTAGTCTAAACTATTTTTCATAACGAATTAGTCCTGATAAATTGAGTATAAAATTATTTTGGTAAATTTAAATTTAAGGAAAAAACACGGAAGAGGCTTTTTTTTCCATAGATTTCTTTCTATTTTTGGAATAGAATTTAAAAACTGAATAGAAATTTTTTCTAAATTTGTTGGCAACGGAATTTAGACTTCAATATCTTCTTGAACATCTATTTATAGGAAGATAGATGTCTGCACATACATCCACATTGATTAATTGCCTAGCTCTGAAGACTCTCTGCACTATCAATGGCCGACCACGATCTTCAACTAGGAAATAGCAGCGCCGCTTCCACCGCCGGCGACCAGGAAATCCTCAACTATGATCAATTGGCGGAGGTTTTCTCCTACCTCCCGGCCAAGAACCTCACCCGCCTCCAACTCGTCTCCAAGTCCTTGAAGGACATGATCACCTCCGATCCCCTCTTCTGTTAATGATAATGTTTCAAAATAAATATTAATTAGCGGATTAATTATGTGGAAAATAATAGATAGAGATAGAGTTTGATTAGGATAAAATTTTTTAAAAGTGTCTAGATTCAATGTATGTGGACTTGGTGTCTATCCACTAAGCCTATAAATATGTAACCTCTTCTATTGAATGATCAAGTTGTTTAGTTTGCTTTTTGCATTTCTCCTCTGTCACAAGTGTGTCTCTCCTCTCCCCTATTCTCTTCCTCCAACAGAGTGGTATCAGAGCCAAGTTGGGTTGAAGTGTCCTAGTTTGCGTGCAATGACATTCAACGGAATTTCTCAACCCCTCATCCCCATTTTCAAAGGAGAGTACTATGAATTTTGGAGTATCAAAATGAAGACTCTATTTAGATCTCAAGATCTTTGGGTGTTAAATACCGAAACTTTAGAGGGGCTAAGTGTGAATTTGACATAACTTAAGGGTTTGGATTGGAATTTCAGAAAAGAGGGGCTTAATTTCAAAATTATTAGGGCATTTAAGTTTCGCTTCTCCTCCCCGTGGCAGCTCGCGAGCCCGCAGCCCTCTTCCTCCCGACTGTTTCTCCTTCTTCGCCGTTCTCTGCCGCTGGACGACGACGCTCTCTACTCCTTCTTGACGGCAATTCCGATCCGGCTTCGTCTTCTTTCACTCGAGCGGGCGACGACCACGCCACCGACAGAATCGCAAGAAGGGTTGGGCAATCGGGGAGTTAGTGGATTCTGAGAAGGGAAATTGGGTTGGCTGTCACGGAGCGTGGGCGCGCGATCGGAGATCTCATTGGAAGGTAAGCTTCGATGTTTCCTTCTGTGTTCTTCCCCTGATGCGGATCGTGACTCTGGGCTGTGTTCCGATTGTGTATTAGGGCGCGATACCGGCGACCTCTCTGAGATCTAACTTGTTCTCGGCGATTTCAATCCGCCCAGTGGCTGATTTTGGTGGGTTGGCTCCGACGACTTCCGACGACACAGGGTTGAGGTGAGTTTTGGTTTTTGATTTGTGGCGATGTTGGTTTTTCACTGGATTTGGGGGATTCGGTTGATGCACTGGCGTGAGGGATTGGGTTCCGGTTGTTGTTTTGATTTTGATTCTGTGTTGGATCGTTCGATTCTTGATCTTGAGATAGTTCTGCTCTTGGTTTAGATCAATTCTTTGTTCTGGATTTGGGAATAGTCTCTGTTCGGATCTGTTGGAAAGTCAGCTTGATGAGTGGTCGATTGGATTTGGTTTCTGCCATTAGAATAATAGTTTTGCTCTTGGATCCGAGTGGGTAGTGTCTGTGTTTGGTGTTCGTATTATCTGATCAGCAGAGTTCAGATTGTTTTGTGAGGAGTTTGATCAGTTTTGTATTTTGGAGGAGTGATATGTGATCCTTAGAGTGGTGTCTTGAGATCGGTTTAGAAAGCTGATTGGATTGGTTTTCTGCGGTGAGTTTGTTGATGTTTGATCATATATGGTTTTTTTTCCCTCTTCTATGAGTTGTCTGAGATAGAATTCGTTTTTGGAGAATCAAATTGTAGTCTCTAGTCTTGTTGTTCTCATCTGTAGTTAGAGGAGGTTGATTTTGGGTGTCTGCAGTGAAGTTGTGGAACTAGCAGCAGCTCTGTTGGGTTGTTCTTCACCGTGATCTACTTGGGTTTCCCTTACCTTGTCATGAGTGAGGCGTTGTATTGAAGTATTCTGATCAAATCTTCTACTTGGGTTTATTTATGTAGCATGAATGTTCCTGTGAAGTGTCAACCCAAGTGAGATTCCTATAGTTGGGTTTTAGTTGATGGATTCTTGCTACTTTTATGTCACTTGGGAAGTTGTTCTGTTCTAGGTTCTCAGGATACTTATGATTTGGGTTTCATTACTGCTCCTGTACGTGTGGTTTTTGGGAATTCAGATTTGGATTTTTAGATCTGATCTGGACTTGGGTTAAGGCTTAAACCTAACCTTTAGGTTTGGGTTCTAATTTGAAGCTTATCGATAACCCTACAGGGGTTGTGATATATATTAGCTATTTAATAATTTCGTAAATAGTTAAATGATTGTATCTTTAATGCAGGGCGTTGACTTAGCTCATTCGGCACGGATATTATATTGGACGAGGGGTTTTCGTCGGTCGGATATCTTCATATCGAGGCGGGTAACTCTGACTTATCTCCCAGATAGTCATAGTTTATATGCTTGATATGCTAGGATTAGCGATAGGGTATTATTTGCGTGTACTTGTTTTTCGTTACTGTGATCTTATATATATACTAGATCTGATATTGTGATACTTATACCCCCTCTAGGATCTAGGATATGGTGCATATTTATCTGTGATCCTTGCATATCATGTTGACATAGGTGGATTAGATAGTGGATGCTGTTGTGACTGCTGTCATGCATCATCGTGCACCATGCATCACTGTCGACCAGGGGCCCATTGTTGGGTAGGCTAGGTCGACAGTCATACTGACCTACCCATACGGCCACTCATGGGTAGTGGTTGTCGGAGTATGGGCAGGATGCCCTGTGCTGCTCCGCTCTTGCACTCATGGGTTAGTGGATCGGAGCGTGGTAGCAGGCAGGGGTCCCTCCTTGAGTTGCCCTTATACCAGGAGATGAGAGAGAGAGGTTTCTCCCCCATATCACCTGGGGTAGGCGTAACACTCAGATAGAGATATCCCCCCAGTTCTACGGATGATGACCTGGGGTAGGGATGGCCCCCCGGATAGGTCATGGGGTAGGGGTGTTACGCCGACAGCATACCGCCTACTCGACCGCCCTATTACACGGGGTAGGGATGGCCCCCCGGATGGGTTGAGTATGGATGGAGTCACAGCTCTACGCCGGAGGCTGGCCCCCGCTCAGCTTCCTCCCGTGCACAGGTGACGATGTCTGACCGGCGACAGAGGTGACCATGTCATTGCACCATGTGCATATGTATTTCTTTACAATTGCTGTATGTGGTTGCTGCACATGATTGACATGCACATTCAGGAGACCCTTTTTCATGGTCTTGATGACCCTGCATCGCTGGTATGTTTGTTCTGCTTCTCGGATTTGCTTTATTTAGTATGGATAGTACCTGTGATATCTTGATAGTTGTATCTCTATTGCTAGCTTAGACTATCCTGCATATATATGAGTTATCAGCTGAGTTCTATGAACTCACCCCGTAGCTCCTTGTTTTTATTTCAGGTTGATCGCCAGGAGGGTCCAGCTGCCAGTCCCATCACCTTGCGTCGAGATGTTCTTCTTTGATTTATAGTTCCTGTATTGAGTGTCAGTACTGTGTTTTCGTTTTAATATTTTCCGCTGTGTTCTTATTCGATATGGTTGTACTTTTGTGTGCCGTGGAGGCCTTATGTCTTTTGGCTTTGTTGTTAGTCATACCGGTATGCACGTCTTCTTTGTTTTGTACGCTATTTTGGTGTTTCGGACTCGAGTTAGTGAATTGTCCGCCGGGTGTAGGAGAAGTTGGTCGATCCGTATTGGTCGAGCGGCTCCTCGGGGCGTGACAATTTATTTGGTATCAGAGCGCAGGTTGCGAGATACCTTATGGTCTTGTGGGTGTTTTCGGATTTTGTGTCGGAGTCGTTCTCTCGTTGGACGTGATTGGGACATGGCGGCGACGGGCTACTCCGGGCGACACGAGGTATTTGTCTGGACGCATTTACCCTTTGGTATTCATTAGTTATTGTATAGTTAGACATTTTTCTATGTTTATAGGATTGTCTACCAGCTTATATATCTGACCGATAGGTATGCATAGATAAATTTTGTTGGACGACATTTAGTCAATCCGCTTTAGTTGTGACCTTGGCCGAGGTCGATCGTAGGCGACTAGTTGATATGTTGCCGACTCGTCTTGGATACAGAGAATGTTGATTCTCGAGTAGCATCGATTTATGGTCGGAGGACGAGGGTCGAACATGTCAACAACCTATCGGAGGTTAAGGAGTTGCAGCTATGGAACTCCTTTACTATACTAGTACCAGTTGTTATTAACGGTGTGATGTTGAGACTGCTTACCGATATAGTGATGATTTGTCTTATATCAGGGAGTTGCAGACGTCTGGTTTACTCGTGCCGGGTTAGGGGGCCCAGAGGTACGAGTGAGTACACGACCTTGCTTGAGGTTGGTTGGATACTTCTCGATGGAGAGGGATTGGACATCTATTCCGATACCGATTTCGTGGATATCCATCGACTTGGGGTTAGCTTGATGGACATGCAGTCAAGCTATTCCAATCACGATCGTAGTCGATGTTGACTACGAAGGTGATCGGTGGATACGTTGTGGTTTCGATCGTAAAGCGGAGAATGTTGATTCTCCAATAGCTTCGACCGACGAGTTGGAGGCTTAGGATCGAATCAGACGACAACCTATTGGTGGTTGTAGATAGTAGTTGACTCTATCAGTATAGGGTCGATCCATTGTAGCTTATGGAGTTTCGTTTAAGGATAGATATCCTACAAGACATGTCTGGAGGACATGACCTGCTGTGATGCGGCAGAGATGATATCCGCTGTTTATCATCCTGGTTGATAGAGGATAGGTATATCCTATTCCGTGAGACTTTTGACCTTGGATTAGTTACACTGGGTTGATAACCTAAGAAGTACAATCGTATAAAAGATTTGTACTCGTACGGAGGAGTGTAAAGCTAGTTGCTTGACCTCACGAGTTGATGCTCGTACTTGGTTCGGATAACCAAGAGAGAGTACCTTCGGAGTCATGATTTGCGCCGATGCGAATCACTTGCGAGTTTGGACCACCTTTGGGTGGAAGACACCAAGGACGATATTCGGGAATGAATGATCACTTTGTGATTATTTTGAGATACTCCTAAGAGACATAGTGTCTCTATCTCCGGTTGGGGCGGAGTTGGAGTATATAGGGTTGCGAGACGACAGTTAGTCGACTCGTCCGACGCTATTCGGGTTTATGAGGTATCAAGACTCATAGACAGGTGGTATGTATTAGTTACTCTCGATGATGCATCGAGATATGGGATCCGATAGGAGGCGGTGGATTTAGGGTTAGTAGCGTCACACCGTGAGATTTGACCATACTTGGTAGAGGTCATCAAGGATGGTCTTCGAGGGCAGACCGAGGGTTGTCAAGTAAGGGTGATCACGTTCTGATCTTCAAACCAGTCCATGTGGTGACTCAGTGGCACCAGAGACGACGAGATTCCAGTTACCTTCTCGTCTCAGGCTAGAGGTTCTAGTAAGGGGGTGTTAGGGTTCCCTATTGTCACTGGGTCGCACTGATGATAGTGATAGGCCTTAGCTCTCGGATGTTCTCGAAGTCCGAGAATCATCGGACGCATGTCCGTAGGAGTGTTTTATTGTTTTCTATGGTTTGAAAATTTTCTGACTTATTTTCGGAGGAGCTTCATTGATTGTCTCCAAGGAGGCCAGTGAGGCTCACCGATGTCTGCTTTGTGTGTTTTGCAGGTTAGATCCAGGGGTACGAGAAGTTGAGGCGTTCCGGTTGGTGGACAGATAGAGAGAAGAACATCACGAATGACGTAGGTAGACATCTGGTAGGACAGTAGATGAAGATTGAACCTTAGATGATCCGCTGGGTCATTCTAAATGATTCCAATTTTTGGTTGGAGATGGGAGCGGGTATTAAGGACCTAGCCGTGGATTTACTTAGGATTCGGAGAGGGCTTGATGTAAATTGGGTGATCGTTGATCGATTAACCTAATCTACGCAATTTCTGGTGGATCTAGAGGATCAGATTATGGATGTGGCATTAGAGACCATAGGGTCGAGCAACCTTGATAGGGGTGATGTTGATTAGTTGTTCGGTTGTAGCTGGTGGTTAGGTGAGGATCTTTTGATCAGTTAAGTTCTTGGTGGTATAGGGTGGGCATATCGATGATCTGACCACCACGTGGATTCGATGAGTCCGGTGCCTTAAGGTGTTGGGATGAGCCGTTACTATTCGTAGACGGTGTCTGGACGTATTGATGATTGGATTCATGAGCACGGGTTGATGCCTTGGGATGATTAGACATTGTCATCGATCAGGCTAGGTGTGCTCCGGTTGGAGGTTATTATCCTTGGGTTGTCCGAGGCAGAGTAACCTTAAGGCATCAGACGGAGGGATCCCCGTGGTGTGTATGGAATACTTTATTCCGTAATAGATTGTGCAGATTTGGGATTGCCTCCGGTCCTGGAGGACTTACTCTCAGTGGCACACTGACTTAGTTTTACGATATTTTCGGAATGTACCCGAGGGTACAGGGAATCGAGATGTTTCTGTTGGTGGAACGACATGGGAAGGGGCTTTGATAGCCTTGTGTCTGGACTATGGATATGTCGATTGGCGCAGCGGAAGCGTGGTGGGCTCATAAACCCCAGGGAGTGTCAGAGACTAGTGGTCTTGCTCTCGAAGAACTTCCTATGAAAGGAAGCCTAGTACGTTGGTTATGAAGGAGGTACGAGCCGATTGGGACGATCGTTAATCGATTGACCAAGGTTGTATATTTCTTGACGATCCATGGAATGGATTCGCTGGACAGATTAGTAGGGACATATGGTAGGGAGACCACCGTATATTAGGGACAGTTGAGGAACCATCTGCATTTAGTAGAGGTCGCCCACAACTACCACTATCACGTGACTACCCAGATGGCGCCGTATAAGGCACTGTATGGTAGAGTGTGTCGGGCATTTCTCCTCTGGGAGGAGATTGGGGGAAACATAGCTACTAGGACCCCAGAGAGCTCAGTATGACACAAAGTTAGTTTGCACTATTCAGACGAAGGATGTTCGAGGCACAGGGTTGCCGGAAGAGTTACGCATATCAGAGACGAGGACCTCTAGAGATCTCTGTAGGCGACGATGTAATTCTCTGGGTTTCACCCACGAAAGGGGTGAAGAGGTTTGTCTTCAGAGGTAAGCTCGCTCCGCAGTATGTTGGACCCTTCCAGAATTTTTGGAGCAGATCGGAGCCGTAGCTTACCGATTGACACTTCCTCCTTCCTTGGCCGATGTGCATGATGTATTTCATGTTTATATGCTGAGAGTATATGTGCCAGACCCCAATCACATCTTATCTGAGGTGCCTGTTCCGCTCCAGCCTGACGCCCCTTATGAGGAGATACCGGTACGGATTCTGGGTTTCCGGGAGCGTCAGCTACGGAACAAGATGATTCGGCTAGTTAGAGTCGGATGGCAGCATCATTCTGATGCAAAGACTATCTGGGAGCTCGAGGACACTATCCGAGCTCGATAGCCCCATTTGTTCGACTGAGGTATGTACTGTTAGTTCAGCTCAGCATTTGTATTTTTATATATAGATTACTGTTAGTACCTGCTATTAGTAATAACGAAATTTGGGGACCAAATTTTGTTAGTGAGGGAGAATGTTAAATACGGAACTTTAGAGGGGCTAAGTGTGAATTTGACATAACTTAAGGGTTTGGATTGGAATTTCAGAAA